>NIZV01000214.1:0-75644 GCA_003947045.1 Fusarium ambrosium
TACGGCATTTGACTAGGGCGTGATAGATGATGAGATGAGCGCATACGGAATGACCTATTATAAGACAAGAGGCGTCGGTCAATACGGCACGGGAAGGACCGAGTAGAGAGTGCAGTAAACAGAAAAGGTCTCGAAGCGTGGCTTTTTTTTTTCCCTCGGTGGTGACATAGAACGTGGGCCCAGCCCTTTTTTGACATCTCGGACCATGTGGGCAGGGATTGCTATACGATGATGGGCAAGGGTGTTAGCTTTCTCAAACAGAGGGAAAGAAAGCAATGCGACATGATGAGCGAGCAATTGATCAAGAGTGACAGATAGATAGATTTGTTGTTGCCTATATGTGTATACGTCAACATACATACGTATGTTTAAATCCTTCGTCTTCAGGCAGCCATATACAGAGAAGAAGATGCTCTTATATTGTCCTGATGCGGTTGTCGTTTAGCTAGCCGACCCCCGGCACGTGGGTGCCGATCAAATAGGAGACGACGGCCGAGAAGGGGTGTGTGTCAAATTATCCTAGAGCCGAGATCGAAGTGGTTTTACGTATCGGGTGATCGGACCAACTTGGAGTTCCTGGCAGTGCCGCTTTAAGTTGGAGGTGAATATCATGATGGATGTCGTGATAGATTCGGTTCATCCAGATTTCCATTCATGAGGGATCCAATGTTTTTTAGGGTTGTGGGATGTCTGCATGGACGTTGAGATCTATGGATACTTACATGGAGGCTTTTAGAGATGGGATGGTTGTTGGGTGGTGAAGTGTATCTGAGGGTATCACTCACGTCCATCGTCACCAAGGCCATAGTCAAAATGCCAAGTCCCGGGAAGCAGTGCGCAGCCATTACCAAATAATCTGAAAGGTAGCGTATGGAGATCTGGGGTTTGGGATAGAAACTGCGAGATTGATTGACCTGGGGTAAAGGGAGGGAGTGAGAATGGGTTTTGATGATTAATGCGGACTTTGACGTGAGGCCCACGATGCGCCGCCGGCCAAACTAGGGGGTTAGTTGCCGAGTGGATGATCAACAACAAACTTGACGGGAATGGATTTGAGTGGATGTATGGAGGAATTACAATGGAGAAGCTTGAATTAATTGATTGATTACTTACTGTTAAGATAGATGCATGCACATGGACATCGTGCTTCCAGAAGACAAACCGCATACTATTCACTCCGCATGATCCCCTCATACAACCTGCAGCTTAAACAAACAGAGCCTCAATAAAGCCAGTTCCCCTTACACGTGGTTCCTCCCCGACGTCGGCGCAAACCCATTTTGACCGGCGGCGCCGAACATGACACGACCCGGCGGCGGCGGCGGGCCGCCACCGAAGCCCGGAGTGTGCGGGTCCAGCCCGGGCCCTGGTTTCTCAAACATAATACTAACGTAATGGAAAAAAATTCAATGGGGCATGACTCGAGATTTTTGACAAGGCAAAGGGCGTGATGAAAATTCGCTTGGCTCGTTATCTCGGCTTCTTTCCTTGAGGGCATACTTTTGATTGCAGTCGCTCGTAGTTGTAAGGTGCATGTTGGTTTGTTGGTCGATCTGTGCCATGCATGGAAATATTCGAGAAGAATGGCGGCTTGGCTGGTGTCGGGGTAAAATGAGGAGTCGTGCAACTTGACGGACGACTTCAACACGTCGTCACAAACCACTTTTATAGCGCCCACAATCGAATCTTGTAACAATTTGAATGAACAATTATAAACGAAAGATATCAATGAAGCCATTACAGACTCGAAATGACCCATTCTTCATCCCAATCGCTCGGTTACTCGGCCACATGCCTGTCCATGAACTGAACCTACCTCCAATTTTGCACGCCCCCCTCCCCGTCCAGTGGAGAATGCATCCGTGCGGAGTAGACGGATTTCGTCGGCTGAAGCTCCTTGGAGAAGGACCAGGAGAAGGACCACACGTTCGCTCCACTGAAGATTGACTCTGAAGATGCAAGATAGACTTCACTTGGAACCACTGACACTTTTCCCCATGGAGATTTACGTAAATCAATCGACTCCTTTAATCCGGGGATAACGAAATGAAACTGTCATATCTTGGAAAACGCGGAGTAATCAGAGCGTCTGTGAGACCATGTGTGGGGATATCGCGTAGCGTCTTCTCGCCCTTGAACAGGGCCGAGACTAGAGATGGAGATGGGATAGTACTAATACCCTCTGCCCCGTTCATTCAAACTCTGATCTTTTTCTTCTTTTTCCTTTCTCTTCAAGCTCATCTTCTGGGGAAGATCCAGATACCAAAATCCCATATACATCCGTCTTTGGAGTACACCATTCACTATGTCGGTCGAAAAAGTCGTCGACACAGCCCCCGTCACAGGCGAAAAAGGCGTGACAAAGGACGCCGCCTTTGCCGAAGAGCAAGCCCCTTCTATTCGAAATGAGGGTCTTGTTGGAACAGGACAGGAGTATGAGAAGGAGGACTTTTTGACTCGTACTGGTTTGAACGCCAGATCTTTTCAGAGGAAGCACTACGGCCCTGGTCTTGTCGAGCTTGATCGGAAGATGAAGCCGAGACATCTGCAGATGGTTGCTATTGGAGGGTCTATTGGTGCTGGGTTCTTTGTTGGGTCTGGTTCTGCTTTGGCTAAGGGTGTAAGTTGTTTTACTCTGTTGGTTGAGATGATGCTAATTTTGTAGGGACCTGGTACATTATTCCTCGATTTCTTGCTGATTGGAATCATGGTTTTCAACGTTGGTAAGTGAAAAAGTTCCAAGTTACTCGTGTACATATCAACTAACCCATCTAGTCTACGCCCTTGGTGAACTCGCAGTCATGTACCCAGTATCAGGTGGTTTCTACACCTACGCAACCCGCTTCATCGAACCCTCCTTCGGCTTCGCAATGGCCTGGAACTACGTTCTCCAATGGGCCGCCTCCCTCCCCCTCGAGTTGACAGTCTGCGCCATCACGATCCAATACTGGGCCCCTGACGTCTCACCCGGCGTGTGGATTGCAGTCTTCCTCGGCGCCATCATCATCCTCAATGTTTTCGGCACCCTTGGATACGCTGAGGAGGAATTTTGGGCTGCGTGCTTCAAGCTCACTTCAATCTGCATTTTCATGATTGTTGCTCTTGTGCTTGTTTGTGGTGGGGGACCTTCTAGTGGACGATATGACACATATTCTGGATTCAAGCTCTGGCAGGATCCGGGTGCCTTCAAGAACGGCTTCAAGGGTTTCTGTTCTGTCTTTGTCACCGCGGCCTTCTCCTTTGCTGGTACCGAGCTGATCGGTTTGGCTGCGGCTGAGGCTCGCAACCCTACCGAGTCAGTACCCAAAGCCGTCAAGCAGGTGTTTTGGCGAATCTGCCTCTTCTACATCGTTGCTCTTTTCTTCATCGGTCTCCTCATCGACTGCAACGACCCTTCCCTGCTCTCGTCTAGCTCCTACTCTAGCACAAAGGCTTCACCCTTTGTCCTCGTCGGCAAGTACTCCGGTCTCAAAGGTTTCGACCACTACATGAACGCTGTTATCCTGTCGGCTGTCTTGTCTCTCGGTATCGCCTCGGTTTATGGAGGTTCTCGCACGCTTCTCGCTCTTGCGCAGCAGGGATACGCACCTAACCTCTTTACCTGGATTGATCGAGCTGGCCGCCCTCTTCCCTCGGTTATTTTCATTATTCTCTTTGGCCTCCTGGCTTTCCTTAACCTAGACGCCGCTGGTCCTGTTATCTTTGACTGGCTGTTGGCTCTATCTGGTTTGTCTATGCTCGTCACATGGGCTTCTATCTGTGTCGCCCACATCCGCTTCCGAGCTGCTTGGAAGCACAACGGTCGTAGCCTTGATGAGATTCCTTTCAAGGCCATTGGTGGTGTTTATGGTTCATGGTTTGGTCTTATTTTTGTCATCATCATTATGATCGCTCAGGTAAGAAAGACAGATCTAAAACCCATCCTTGAAATACATATGCTAACAATCTTCATAGTTCTACACTGCTATCGTTGCCCCCCCTGGAGAGTCGGGAATGGGTACAGTTGAAGGCTTCTTCAAGCAGTATCTTTCTTTCCCCATCGTGCTCCTCTTCTGGGGCGGAGGCTGGCTCTGGAAGCGAACAAAGTGGATTAAGATTGAGGAGATCGATATTGACACGGGTCGACGTGAGCACGACTGGGAGGCTATCCGTGCCTACCGCGCCGGGTTGGCTAGCTTCCCTGCTTGGAAGCGCCTTATTCATACTATTTTCTAATTACTTCATGTTTGCTGTCTTGGAATAGAGAGATGTTGGAGATGAGCTACGCGAAGGAGTAATAGCTTGTACATATGAATAGACTATATCATACATCATCTTGCACAAATTTGGTCAAAATCACTTATGAAAAGACGCTTTCGGGAAATAGTGATAACATGTATTGCTTTTGTAATTGTGCAGGCTCTGAAGAGCTAGCGTTTGTTGATCACGGCGACTTGGACTGTCAATGAGTAGTTCTGCGGCTGTTCCAGTGATTCATTCATTGGCAACGAGACTTTCTCCGTGCTGGCTTGACTTTTGTCAGTGTAGCTATTGACCCAAATCCACTCCAAGCTAATTTGTTTGTTGTGTTGGTAGTGTGTGTGATTCTGTTCTGGCATCGAACATCTGCTCCATCTTGAACCAAAAGCTCCTACTGCACCATATCTGGGACTGGATTACAAGGGCTTTGTTCTTCTGTACCGAGCAAGTGTTCAGCAGTTCACGCCCAGACCAGTATCACGGTCCAGCAGATTTTCCAATTGTCCGGCTCCTTTGTTCACATTCATTGAGTCAATGGCATTCTCTCCAAGGTGTCTATAAAGAGCATCCCACCCATCCCACCCTACGCAGATGTCGAGTCAAACTTGAAACCACATCTTACAAATCGGGAACAGATTCTCAACTATCCACCAGCACAGCGCAACTATCCAACAATGGCTTTTAACCACCAGGTAGATCTTGTCGATCATCAGCGTAATCTGTTGTTTACCCCACTGCCGTTCACTGAAGAACCCTCTCAGGAAGTAAGTGAGCTCGAATTGATCATCAGGCAGATTGAAATCCTCTTCCCAGTCGACATGCATGGCACCCTTCTTACCATGAGCGAGAACATCTCATACATAGACGTCTGCCTCGACGGTCAGGAGAAGATCCAAGGCCTTTTGAGAGCTGCCGAAGCCGTAGGATGTTTCCTCCGACCCCTTGAGGGCACAGGCTGGACGAGGCTCGTGCATTGTTTGATCATGCACCAACAGGCTTTGAACGCGGTCGCTATGAGCCTGCACCAGGAATTGACCATGTTTATGCTGTCGCTTGAACACATGGGACGGCCGGATGGATTGGAGGATAGGGCTTGGAAGATGTGAGTTTCTGTTCCCCGAGATGTGTTTGCTGGTGGCAAAGTTGAAACTAACACCTCAAGGCGTGCCGTAGATTGAACACGATACGCCAAGATGAAGCCCTATCATTAGGCAAATCGAATGCCTTCAGATGCCATAGCTTTGCAAATAAAACAAAATATACCTATCTTGCAATATCCATCATTGAAATACCGAGTAGTGAAGTGCCTCCCGATTAGATAATCTCAACTGTTCTAGTCTCCCAGTTCTCACAAAGCTTCATGCCCCCAAGAGCATGAGTGCTGGGATTTGAAACAAAGATGCCCACCCGAAAGAACTTGCCCTGTTCTTTGGCAGGATGCAACAAGAGCCCGTACACGATAGCTTGCTCCTTGCAGTGCAAACACAAGTCCTGGTCGTGTCCAACATGATCCGTATCCCCCAGATCCAACGCCCCAAGGTCTGCCACGATATGCCCTTGCTTGGCCTTGATGTTGTGAGGTGTTTCCTCGCTTAGGATATTCGTACTGGCGCTGAGCTCGCGGCAATAGCACTGCCGTGGTCTTTCTTTTATGCAACTTCCGAGAAGAAACAAGGTGAGTCCTCCGACATTGGCTTCTCCCTGGAAATAATAACGCCAGTCAGGCTGCAATTGAATTCTCTCATTGTAATCAAGAGATTTAGACTTTTCTTCAAAGTCCCAACTGGATGGAACCTCTGAAGCTTTTGATCGCAATGTGAGCTGCCCGTTTCGTAGTTGACCATACGGATTAGATCCAACCAGATCCATCTTGACGTCGACGAGCGTAAATTCTTGCCGTAGCCCTTCCCATTCTTGCCAGAGATTTAGAATATGCCGGAAATGAACGGATACGAGGCAGAGGTCTCTGGCCCAGCTCCATGAGGGCGCAATGTATGGATCTGGCGACGCCAAGGAAGCGATGAGCTCCTGACGGGAGCACTTTGGGGCGTGGGACTGCCAGAAAAGGCCTCTCCAAAGATCGCTTCTCCATAATCCCGCCAGGTATTCATCCTGGAGGACATCATGGTATCGCTTGGCCAAGCCAGATATGGCTGGGAGCCGGTCCGTTCGACGTGTTAATCGAGTCCCTGAGAAGTTTGACACTATTCGGAACCATCCTTTGTGGTTAAGGTTCTCTTGTCCTGCATGTCTAAAGATGAGAGTTTCTGGATCTTGTTGGAAGTGAGGCAAAAGCCCTGTACGTCCGAAGAAAAGAATTCTTTGCCCTACCACTCTTTCTTGGTAGACCCAGGCTCTGGTCTGCCATCTCGATGATAGGTAATCTTCTGTTGCAAGACTGGAGAAGACGGCCGGGTTCGTCGCGTCTTGAAAAGGTATTTGTAAGAGGCGGTATGATCCTTGAATGTCTGGATTGAGCTTTGACTGAAATGGTAAATGGATGAAAGGTTTGGTCCAGGAAAGGAAGCCCTCGTTGCATGAGTCAGATGCGGCCGCAGCGACCACAAAGTAAGCGCTATTAAAGATCATGGCCATCAGGGCAGACTCTTGCTCCCAATCATAAGCATCGTCTTGGGTGATGCAGACAGCATCGACCCAGAGGTATCTCACATCGAAAGCCCGGCATACCGCCACGGCATCTTTGATCACTGGGGATACCTCGGAGAGCTTGAAGCCGGAGTGTCGGTCCTGGAGATTGCATTTCAAGGTTTTGAACTGAGTTTCAGCCTCTTCAGGAGTTCCCCAGCAATAGCTAAGAGCCGCGTACTGTTGGTGAAGAGACTCGACTTTCGTCACAAGTTTGAGAATTTCTCCCCTTGGATCGGCGCCAAGGTCAATGACGCGAGTTGGAAAGAAGCCTGAGTCTGGCAACGGATATTGAACGAGTTTAGCACTTATCTCGTTTATCTTCTGCTGGTTGAGAAAATCAGGGGATGGTGTTGGGTGCACTCGTAGCCATCTTTTGCATTGCTCTAGGCGCATCACTAGCGTCAGCACGCTGTCACTGGGAAACTAAACAGTTGTGAGCCTTACCATCTTCCGAGTCAATAGTGAATCGTAGTCTGGTACAGTGATTAGCCGACTGTTGGAGTGTGATTGGTGAAAAAAGAAACAGACTTTTCAATAGCATACTTGTTGCCAGGGAGGAATATCTCAATACCCATGCCACGCAGAGCAAATTCCAGGCCGTCATCGTGTTGAGGCCACCACCCATAGGACAACTTGAGGCGTATTTCCTGTGCCTCGACTTGACGGCCTATCTTGGACTCCATGATGGCCGACCTGAGGAAGCAACAAAAGTCGCATTCCGTCGAGGCGGATAAGACGGGCAATCTGGGTAACCAGTCGTAGAGTTCGAATCCGGCCGGCAAAATTGCTCCTTTCCCTGCAGAATATGATTTATGGTTTGAGGGGAATTCGAGCATCTCTTCGTTTTCCTGTGATAGAGAAATGGAGCCTCCGTTGAGGCTGTCATCAAAGCAAGCGCCCTGGCATCTCTCACAAAGTCTGGTGGAGCAGCCTTCGCGGCCTCTTGGGTTGGCCTCTGGTGTGCTCATTGTGAAGGGAACTTGAATTGTGTTTTTAGATGACGGGGTATGGACATTTCAAGTTTTTGACGTTGAAAAGGAACGACTGTGACTGACGTGGCGGGGCACTAGGGTCTGAGCAAGGTAGATGCTCACGTGCACAACCGAGTCGCAGATGGTCATGCATGCATATGCCTAGGAGTCAAGGTTCCAATATATATAACTCATACATTGGATTGCCCTGGCGTGCCTTCAAATATCTCTGAGTCGAATAATAGGCTTCCCAATTTGAATTTGATTGATTAACTAATCTCCTATCTAAACCGTGTCGGTTTCTGACCTGTGTGTAAGGAGATCCATGTGCGTATATGCCCAAGATCTAGTTTCATCCCTGCATGTGGTAAACGCGACACCAAGCACAAATGTTGCCTTGTCGGGGTTTGACGGTCTGGATACAACCGCAAGGGCATTCGCAAACGGGATTGGCCATGTCGACTGGCGTCTTGGGGTCGGTGGTTCTGGTAGGGCGGGCGACCTTGATAGCTTGGGTGGAGGAAGACATCGTAAATATGTAAATAGTGCAAGTCTGTAGAGATGGTGTTCTGCAAATATGCGTGTGGTTATTGGCTAGTCCTGGTGGTCATGGGTCTAGATATAGATTTGAGTTAAGCTCTTGAATTAAGCTTAAGTTGACGAGCGACCCTAGAGTCGTCGCTGAATGTGCCATCACCAATCAGCCCAGCGCGTTAATAACGGTTATTGAACTAAAGCTAACCTACACTGATTTGGTACATGGGACATCTGTGAATTATTTTTGTTTGTGAAAAAAAAAATCACTGATAACTGTGTATATGAATGACGGCGGCGTGGGTAGCGGCTGATACACGATCGTGAGCGAGAATTATAGTCACTGAATTATTTTCTTTAGAGCAGTATTCTCTTCACTGTGCTTTTGCGTGCCTGAATCGCTCCGTTGTGTGAGAGAGTACCTTCGGGCTATAGCAAGGCACTATCACGACATCCTGGTTGGACTCGCCTCATAAATGCCAAGGTCGCGAAAATGCCCAAGGCTTATTCCTCAACCACACAAAAGGCGCTGGCCTTCATTGTTCACTAGCCACAAGTTGCAAGGTCTCGAAGAACAAGGGGGGGGGGCGGGGTTTGTCCTTGAGAAAAAAACAGAGCAGCTTCCAAATCATCACACAATCAAGGCAGGTCGGTGTGTTCAGACAAAGTTTGCCGTATCTAAACTGACTAGGGCCTCGAGATACGAAAGGTCTAGTGCAAAACAAAGGAACCACCATCCTGTGGCTGGTAACACTTCCAAAGATTTCCGCTCGGAGCACCCGATCCTCCCATCAGTTCATTCCGCGGTGACGAGCACACATCCCTGCGGTCACAACAGATAACCCTACAATGATGCTTAAAAGTGCCCAGACCACACCCATTGAGCCACTCATATCACCGCCACTGGACGCCTATCTCTCGGCGCCTAGCCACCAGGGCCTTGCGACCTGCCCTTATCAACCAAGGTCACACTTGCGAATGCGCCAAAAGTTCCACGCGACGTGGGATTTGAGCACGGCGCTAGTTCCTGGAAGAGGCAGTTGCGGCGGGGAATCGATTCGCTCGCCAAGACAGATCGTCCCGCGCACCCCTACAACTGCCTCATTGGGATGGTCGCCGTGACCCTGTTGCTTACTTGATTGGTGCAATCCATATATTGTGCTATGCAGAAGTGCCATGCAGAGCATGAAGAAAAGGTCCATGGACCGAGGATAGTTAGTTGAGATGAGAAGCTTGGAGGTACTGTAGCTATCTGCATAATAACAGAGCTTCACCTATAAAAGGCCTTTTCTCACGCTCGAGGGAATCCTTTTGCTCATCACTGCCTCTCCTGTCTCTAAAGGTAGCTGCTCAACCTTATTCTCCTCAGCCCAGCATGAAGTCCTCTATTCTTTCGCTCTCCCTCTACGCCTTGGCCGCGCCTTCACTGGTCAGCGCCGGCGGCAAGAAGAAGCCCCTGGTCAACGAGCTGAAGCTGCAGAAGCTCATCAACATCGAAGGCCTCCTCGCCGGATCCCAGAAGCTTCAGGACTTTGCTGATGCCAACGGAGGAAACCGTGCCTTTGGCAGCGGTGGTCACAATGCCACCGTCGACTACATCTACAACACCCTCAAGGGCCTCGGCACTTATGATGTGGTCAAGCAGCCCTTCACCGAGCTCTACTCACAGGGTACCGCTTCCCTCAAGGTCAACGGAGAGGATTTTGCTGCCGCCATCATGACCTACACCCCCGGTGGCACCGTCCAGGGACCTCTCGTTGTTGCCTCCAACCTCGGATGCGCTGCCGAGGATTTCCCCGCCGAGACCAAGGACAACGTCGTCCTTGTGTCACGAGGCGAGTGTACCTTTGCCCAAAAGTCGACCAATGCCAAGCAAGCTGGTGCCGCGGGTGTTGTCGTGTACAACAATGTCCCCGGTAGTTTGGCTGGCACGCTCGGCGCTGCTTTCGGCGATTACGCGCCCATTGTTGGCATCAGCCAGGAGGAGGGCCAGGCTATTCTTGAGCTTGTCAAGGCTGGCGATGTTACCGTCGATCTTGACATTGATGCTACCACTGAGAACCGTGTCAGCTACAATGTCATTGCCGAGACCAAGGAGGGTGATCACAACAACGTTCTTGTTGTGGGAGGCCACTCCGACTCTGTGGCTGCCGGCCCTGGTGTCAAGTAAGTGCTATGAAAACGTTTGAGGGTATCATTGATTAACCATATTCCACAGCGACGATGGTTCTGGTATCATTGGTGTCCTGAAGGTTGCTGAGGCTCTGGCCAAGTTCCGCGTTAAGAACGCTGTTCGCTTTGGTTTCTGGAGCGCTGAGGAGTTCGGTCTTCTTGGATCTTACCACTACATCAAGTCTATCAACGGCTCCGAGACTGAGCTCAACAAGATCCGTGCTTACCTTAACTTTGATATGGTAGGTTGACTCTCATCCCCTTGATTAGATGTATACTAACTCGTACTAGATTGCCAGCCCTAACTACGTCTATGGTATCTACGATGGTGATGGCAACGCCTTCAACCTCACTGGCCCTGCTGGCTCTGACGTCCTTGAGAAGGACTTTGAAAAGTTCTTCAAGACCAACCGCAAGCCCTATGTCCCCTCTGAGTTCAGCGGCCGATCTGATTACGCCGCCTTCATCGAGAACGGTATTCCCTCTGGCGGTCTCTTCACTGGTGCCGAGCAGCTCAAGACTGAGGAGGAGGCCAAGCTCTTCGGCGGCGAGGCCGGTGTTGCCTACGACGTCAACTACCATCAGAAGGGTGATGACATCAACAACCTCAACAAGGAGGCTTACCTTCTCAACACCAAGAGCATTGCCAACTCTGTTGCCAAGTACGCTAAGAGCTTCAAGAGTCTGCCCCGCGTCCACAAGGCTTCCCGTAGATGGGACGCCGATAAGGCTCAGATGCTCAAGAGGTCCAGTGAGCACACACACTCTCACAGCGGCCCTTGCGGAGGTATTAGCCAGTAAACTGGAAAAAGTTATGAGAGCCATTTGGCTATGAAGATGTGTACAAGATTTGGAGTTTTGGCGGTTGTATGGGAAATGAGTATGATGTAGAGTAGTATGAGAATCAATTCACGTGTGATGCGGTTATGATAATTTGGATTTCGTTTCCACTGCCCCTGTGATTTGAGAAATGGCATAGTAGACGTATAGCCTTTTATAATGATTTACAACCTAATAAATATCTTCTAGCTCTGTATTGCTCACTCGAAAGCTTGGAAAGCTTGGATCATAAACCTCTCCTGCGTACTGATCTCTTTCATGGTCTCTGAACGACGATGATTAAGGGGATGTCCAAAGGAAGGAAGAATATCAGATAAGATAAATAACGGAGCAATAACAGAGAGAAAAACTATTAGAAAGAGCAGAAGTGGTAGAGACGGCGAGACCATCGAGAGAAATCGTAAGGGTAGGACAAGTTGGGTCATCGACAAATTCAATTTTCGGGATGCCCACATTGAACGAGTGGAGGATCTAATGAGCAGGAGGAATGCAAGTGGCTCTTGGCTTTTATGAGGTTTTGACTAGGTTTTCGCAATCAAATAGGATAGGTCATTGTGGTTTTTAGCATTGGGTTGTGGTGTCAGAACTTATTAATGATTGTGTTTTTCGTTACCATGGCGGACTCTCGGTCTTGTTGTTTGATTTGGGAGCATAGAATCTTATGCTAGTAGCTAGTGACTTTGATAAGGAAAAAAAGCGTGGAGCTGACCGGAATATTCAAAGCGATTCGCATCGTGAAAGGTGAAACTGCTGGTCTCCTGGATCAGTTATCCTATCGTGGCTCAGGCTTCAACCGTAATACAGAACACATTGAGACTTGATATACATTGCACCAAATGGGATAACTGAGCTAGAAGATATAGGGGTTTCCGTCAAGCGAAGAGTTGTCTATGAGTAATAGCTATCTTGCCTCTATTGCTCGGACGATCTCTCATCTCGCCTGTCTAACCATGCAGGCCACGTATCGCCAGAAATCCCTCTCCCCTCAAAATCACGAGCGGAATCAGGCTGCACAGCTTGGGCAGAGATGTGGCGCGTCGCCAACGAATGAAAAAGTGGCTTGGCCTGCCTTTCAGCCGAGAGCCCGATGTCATTGTTTTTTCTTTTTCAATCCTCACAGCCTGGTTTGAGGCTTTTTTGACATCAGCGAGAAAGTCTCTGAACTGTGCTGTCGTTCTTTTCTCCCTCGAAGCTCCTCATGGATACAATATCTCTCTGGGAGTATGCAACCGAGATCGATGGTGAAACCATCACCGGTCTCGACCACCTTAGCCTCGAGGAATCCCGCACGGCTGGACAACCTAGAGCCGAGCGTTCGAGATGTGCCGATTGCAATAGGAGGCACGTTCCGCGACGATTCGTCTATTGCGTCGACGGAACCTGGATGGTCGAGGATGGCCTAGAAGGTAACATTCACGTCTTCTCTATGCCTTTTGGTCCAGCATGCACTAATATGGCAGTAGGCTGCTTCGAGAAGAACCCCTCAAACATCTTTCGCGTGTACCTAGCAGTCAAGCAAGGCCGGGTCACAGGCAGAGATGGGCAGGAGTGGGAACAGGTATTTCCCAAGATAGGGCGCCCTTTTTTCTGTCAAATGCTCACGTCAACTATAGAAAAAGGGATACTACAAGGGCCTGGGCGCGAGACAGCCCAAGTGGAAAAGATACTGGCAGGGAGGGTCAGGTGATGGGTATGAGGAATTGATCGCGGAAGTCTATGAGGTGGGATATCCCGGTCCCTAACTTAGCAGTTCAGAACTTACCCTTTTATTACCTAGCATTGTGCCAAAGCATGCTGCCCCTCTCAGGACGAACTCTTCCTTTTCGGGTACAGTCGTGGTGCCTGTGAGTTCCTTCCTTACACTCCCTTCTCTTTACGATCATTTCCTGACTAGTTGAAGTTGTCGTACGAGCTGTGGCCGGACTATTCAATGACTTGGGAACTCTCAAACCTGGCGTTGAAGACTGGGATGGTAAGTTGGTCGAGGCGATTGAGATCTACAAAAGGCGTAGAGAGGAGGGGAACAATAGCTCCCAGCCATACTCCGTAAGTTCCCTGCTAAATTACGAGAAGCCCAAGAATCTAATGGTGCTGTGTAGGACTTTCATTTTCTGTAAGCATTACGGATAACTTCTGCCTGGTCACTCAATGCTGAGATACAACCAATAGCTCTAGATGCACCACAGATTCCCCTAGAATCCAGTTTCTTGGACTCTTTGATACCGTCAAATCAGTTAGCTTCTTAGATCCCGACAGCGCCTTTAGCTAGTTCAACAACAATCTTACCAAGCCATTGTTTGAAAGTTATCACTATGATATTCGCCAAGCGAAAAACACTCATCACGTGCGACATGCTCTGGCACTCCTTGAAAATCGAGATACGTTCAAGCCGGAGAGGGTCAAAAACTCTCAAGGAGGGAGACTTCCGGCCAATAATGCCTCAAGGACCTGCGTAGAAGCATGGTTCCTAGGATTTCATGCCGACATGGGAGGTGGATCAAAGCAGGATGGTCTGTCGTTGTGGCCTCTTCAGTGGATACTGAGTGAAGCCACTCGCTATGGCCTCATTGTCGAGTTCCAAGTGCCTGAACGACTGGTCGAGGGAATCCAAGACCCGATGGAGTATACCATGCCGAGAGACAAAGGTCCTCATCAAATTCCCTTCAAAAACGGGGCAACGGTCCAAATGTGGGATCTGAACGAAGAATTCAACCGTCCAGACTTGCAACCAGGTGCCAATGAGCCTTCTGGACTCACAGCTCAACTAAGCACCTCGGAAAGGCAGATATCGACTGACGATGACACTGCTGCAGGTAAGAAAGCGACCTTTAGATATCTCCTTGGCAAGTTACAGGCGCTGATTTAGTCTCCTCATAGCTACTATTATTCATCCATCTGTATTCTGGGCAGATGATATTACACCACTTGGGATCAAATTTCTCAACCCCTTGACCTGCGCCAACAAGATCCGCCAAGCGATCAAAGACCTCAACATCCGGCCCGAGTCCTTGTACTGGAACCTGCATCACACTCGACTTGTCAACCTGGAACGCAGCCGACCCAGAGTCTTGATTTGCGGACCTTCTGGCGTGGGAAAGTCCACTCTCGTTAACGAGGTACTCGGCGACGAAGTGGTAAGTTTAGTTTCGTATCGACGCTCTCAACCTCGCGTCGATGGTAACGTGAGCATCATAGTCGCTTGCAAGCTCTGGCATTGACTCTGTCCAACATGAGATCGACGCTGAGCTTACTAGCTCTACTGCAGGAGAGAACGGCGATAATTTCATTTTTCACGATGCGAATGGTTTTGAAAGAGGACTGGAAGAAACCCTCAGAAGGGTCCATGGCTTCATAAAGAAGCGTCAGGAGACGACTACATTTGAAGAGCAACTGCATTGTATCTGGTGAGTTAACCACTACTTAGTGTCTACTAAAGCTAACTTTGCACGCACAGGTACTGTTGCAACTCCGTTGCCCGCATTGAGGAGGCTGATCGCGAATTCCTCCGGTCGACCAGTTCTCGCGGTGTTCCCTTTATCGTCGTCTTCACCAGGTACGACAACTTGAGAGAGGATTGCTTGAGCGATGCATGCCGTCAATACTGCGAGGAACACCCAGATCAGCCGAAATTTCGACCTAGTCGAATCCCAGCCGACTTCAAGACCAATGTCGAGTCCCGCCGAGATTCCATCTTGGACTCGCGGTGTCAAGAGCGGCGGAACCTAGTAAGCGAACTGTCAACGGGACAATGCGAGATTTGCTTCGTGACCACTAGAGGTAAGTCCTTTCCTGTTCCAGCATTTAGCCTCCGCTCAGCATAACTGACTTGCTTGTAATGAGTACAGATGAAGACACAACCCAGCTTATTCAAGAGCTGTGTCAAAAGACAAGAGCTTGCTTGAGGGACGAGGTCCTTCTTGGGATTCACAACAAGGCAATGATACGATACCTTGGGCAGGCTCTGAAGCAGGCTTCTCGTCAGTGTGCAGAGAGTAGCACCCGGAAATACTTGAAGTCAATCACACAGCCGCTTTCCCTTGTGGAAGCCTTGCGAGAGCATTCAGAACTGATTTTACCTCCAATCTACCGCCTTAATGTGGCAGTGGCTCTTGACGTCGAGGATGCTCCAGGTTTGCTTTCCGCGCTACGCCCACCCAAAGGAGGGCGGGACTGGGTGAGGGAGATGTTCAGTCACCCAACATCACTTGGCGTTCTAGTGGGGAGTGTTGGTGGCATAGTGGTCTTTGGCGCACCACTTAGTGTCCCTATGGGATCGTCTGTACTATGGGCAGGGGCTGCGTTGTTCGACAAGTATGTGCTCGGCGACATCCTATGCCCTACGCCTTGGAAGGAGTTGATAGCACAGACGGCGTGCGCGATTCTCGTGTGCGAGAAACTGTTTTGGCTGGGAATCAAGGAGATCCGTTCAAGGGAGATAGTAGCACGGGCACTTTTCGAGGTTCTCAAGCAGTCGCAGGAGATAGCTCGATTCCTTGAGCAGGTGAAGACGCCAAAGCTCAGGGACTTGGACAAGACTGTGTCGAATCTAGTCTTGGCAATCCGCCCCAACTTGGGTATCGTGGCGGAATAGGATATCGAGGTTGTCAGGAAGGGTCAGTTGATTGGATGAATGGGCACAGGAATGTTTTTCTCTAAATAATGATCTATTTCTTTTCCCAGTGGCAGTTTCTTCGTTTTCATTCAAGCTTTCATACAAGGGATTCATTATTTCTCAATTTATCACAGTAAACCTTGCGCAGCTGCAATCTATATCAAGTCTTTGTACCCAATCTCCGAAACGGCATTCAAGCCATGAACTAAATAGACTAGGGGCACAAGGGAGTTATGAAGCAGCAATATAAGGCCCAAATGCCTCTGCAAATAGCAGAAGGTATCTTCTACTTTTGCCGTATGGCATGGTGGTTTATTGTTCCACAGGAGTGCTGATGGTTTCTTGAAACATCTAGGTTTTACGGCTAAGTTATCCCTTCAAGGGCCAAGCTTTAAATATAAGATGGAAGGCATTTTCCGCGTATCCTAGCATTATATACCAATGCTAGCACAGTGGCTTTTCTATTGGTCTCTTTTCTGCCTGTAGTAGAAGACACACATCTCCTCGGCCCCTAAGCTTATGTGAGCATCTTATCTCTGTTAGGCAGTTTCTTGCGGGAGGCGCACTAAGAGCGGGGTTGGCGACAGTCAGCGACTAATGACATGTACAGCGCCCTTCTAGGGAAACGTTGCACCCTGCCGGCCCGGTCCGTCCTGATATCAAGAGTGATGGACAATGACAACAAGTGCGGGGTTATCAGTGTGTTTATCAGTCAATGTGCAATCTGCCAAGAACGCTCAAGGTATAAAGCAAGTTCTCTTACCCCAGAGGCTCAAATTAATCTTTCTCCTATATAATCTTGCTCTTCGAAGGATCGACTGTGTCATATTTTGCAATAGACCACCGCTTCTGCACGCTAGACACCATGACTTGGGAGACGATAGCCAAGGATAAGAAGCGTCGTATCGACGAGTCCGTTCCAACGGAATGGCGTGTCAAGGTACCCGCATACGATGGCTCGATGCTGAATTTCCCCAAAGACAGTGGCATCATGACCTTGGAGGAACTCGTCATCACCGAGTCTTCCGCAACTGAACTGGTCAACAAGATGGCTGCTGGAGAGCTGACCTCTGTCGCCGTCACGACTGCTTTCTGCAAGAGAGCTGCACTCGCCCAACAATTGGTTGGTCTGAGAGCCTATCTGACATTGAACTATGATGCTGATTGTATGTTAGGTCAACTGCGCGCACGAGTTCTTTCCGGAGGTGGCCCTCAAGAGAGCCAGCGAACTGGATGAATACTTTGCCCAGAACAAGAAGACTATGGGACCTCTACATGGATTGCCCATCTCACTCAAGGATCAACTCAGAATCAAGGTATTTCTTCAATCACAAAATGCATATTTGCATTTTTGACAGTAGTAGGGCCTTGAAACCACCATGGGCTACACAGCTTGGGTTGGCAAGTATGATGAGGAAGATTCGGTCCTGACTAGCCTTCTACGCAAAGCCGGAGCTGTCTTTTACATCAAGACGAGTGTTCCCCAGAGTCTTATGGTATGCGAGACTATTAATAACATCGTCGGCCGGACCTTGAACCCTCGAAACAAGAATTGGTCTTGTGGAGGTAGCTCTGGTGGAGAGGGCGCTTTGGTTGGGTTCCGTGGCAGCCTCATTGGCGTTGGCACTGATATCGGTATGCTTCATCTCATTACTCTTGCTGTATATGCGCTGACAGTTCAAGGTGGCTCCATTCGGGTCCCATCTGCCTTCAACTTTCTCTATGGTCTGAGACCAAGCCACGGGCGTTTGCCCTACGCCAAGATGGCCAACAGCATGGAAGGACAAGAAACCGTCCATTCCGTCTGTGGACCACTTACGCACTCAGTAGAGGACATGCGACTCTTTGTGACTTCAGTTCTTGCAGAGCAACCCTGGGAGTATGACTCCAAGGTGATCCCGATGCCATGGCGACAGGCCGAAGAAGACGCCATCAAAGCCAAGATTTCCGCCAAGGGCTTGACTTTGGGATTCTACAATTGCGATGGAGTGGTAAGTTTGGTTCTATCGGCAGAAGAGACGTTCAGCTAATAAGTTAGGTTCTTCCTCACCCCCCCATCCTTCGAGGTGTACAGACAGTTGTGGACAAGTTGAAGGAAGGAGGCCACACGGTTGTCCCCTGGGAACCTTACAAGCACTCGTATGCTGTCGATCTCGTCAACAAGATCTACGCCTCAGATGGCGGAACAGTAGGAACCCCCGAACCGACCTCAATACTTGTCTAACTTAACCTTTAGGATGTGTTCGAGACGCTGAAGGCTTCCGGTGAACCCGACATCCCCAATTTTGCTGATCTGATCAACCCATCCCTGCCCAAGCTGGACATGAACGAGCTCTGGAGTGCAAACCTCGAGAAGTGGAATTATCAGCGCGAATACTTGGCTGCCATTCGAGCTCTGGAAGAGAAGCTTGGTAAGCAGCTGGATGCAATCATCGCGCCCATCACACCAACCGCAACCATCCGACACGACCAGTTCAAGTACTACGGGTATTCCAGTGTGATCAACCTCCTTGACTTTACAAGTGTTGTCGTTCCGGTTACTTTTGCCGATAAGGCCGTTGATGCCAAGAATGAGTCTTTCAGTCCCCTGACGAATATTGACAGCACTGTTCAGGCAGAATGTGAGTTTTCCTTGAAAAGGTTGAGGATAGTGCTAATTCGATCCGAATAGACGATCCGGAGGCTTATCATGGTGCACCAGTGGGCGTGCAAATTATTGGCCGAAGATTGACAGAGGAGCGCATCATGGCGATAGCCGAGGAAATTGGCAAACTACTCGGGAATGAGACTTCATAGTGATGACCTCTAATCAATGGCATTCCATCATATGGTAGATCGATGTTGGGTTCGGATCGACTTCAGGGAGGCACGTGACAGGGAAGCTAGTCGGGATGGTTTCGGCGATGGAGGCGAGCGGGGACCTCCTCGTTTATAACATCAACATCCTCCATCCAATCAACCAAAGTTGAATTCTATTGTCCTCGAAATTTATACAATCTGTCCTCCCCCTAGAGTGAATCGCATCTGTAATAGCCATGCAAGCACTTCCCCGAAAATCGGGACATGGTTGTCTCCGGTGCAAGGCCAAGAAGGTAAGGAGCCCCAGAGCAAGCAGGGATTACTATCTGACTTGACATTGTTTGTCAGATCAAATGTGACGAGAAGAAGCCAGGCTGTTCACGTTGCCAAGGGAAAGACTTGCCTTGCCCTGGATACTCGCTCAATGTCCGTTGGTCACAGAAGCATCAATTCCAACATGGCCAACCACACCCACGCTCTCGGAGGGCCGAAATTCCATCAAGATCCATTCCGGACCTTGCAGCTACCTCTGAACCCAGTCATAGCACAAATTCTCTTCTTCCTATTATTTCAAATGAAGTCTCCCAAGCACCAATTCAGAATTCTTCTACCGTGGTGGAAAATACCCAACCTGACCATCCTTTTTCAGCACTCCAACAATGGGCCTCGGTAGAAGACGCCACCTCTCTTCAACAACCCACATCATCTTCACCTAGCCTCTATAATGCATTCGACCTTTTCCCACCAGGCCTCGACCTGGCATCAATGGGCGACCTCTTGCCCTTCGAGACTAATTACGGCGTACTTGATCTCCTACCAGCGGACCCCAATATCAGCAACCAAAGCCTGTTCGATCAATGTTTCGACCTTGATATCGGAGACTTAGCCAACCAAACACTCAGCCCTGCTGTTCAGGGTTCCCAAACGGCGTCAGATAATGATGTTGAGACCTCCCATCAGCTTTCACCGCTCCGCTTGTCTGAGTTGCGACACCTGCCATCAGCGCTCACCGACCACTTCTTCAAAGAAGTCATCAAGTTATAATATCTGCAACAAAACTCAATATCTCCTGCATGCAAGGAGGAGCATACACTGGCCACCTTCTTATTCGGCCACAGCTCAAGCTGGTTTGACCCTCACGACCTGGCAACTGACAAGTTCCAAGAAGCCGGGGCCCTTATCTCGTCATGGTCCTTGCCGGATGGCGAGTTTAGCTGGTCATTCTTGGAGGAGGCATTAGACTTTTGGAAGATACTGCTTGCCTTTACCACGGACACAACAGATGGAAGACGCCCCAGCCTACAGACATGTGTCAGCCCATCTCAACTGACTGACCGTACTTTTCCTCATGCTTGGAATGGAATTTCTCGCGAGATAGTCCAACTGATGGCTGGGGTAGGCCGGTTGGTCTTTAGTGTGCGGACAAGCTTGCAAAACGTCCTATTCACTAATGAGCATCATATCGACTTCTTTCGAGATCCCTTGGAGGAAGCTAGCCGTCTCGAGCAAGAACTCCTCGCTTTCGTTGCGGCAGAGGCTTCATGCATTGTGGACCCTGGCGACCCAAACACTCCACCGACGCATTTCCAGCACATGGATGAAGCTTTCCGATATACAGGGCTTTTACAATTATACCGTGTTTTCCCCGAGTTGCTCACGCGGCGTTACCGGCCTTGGAACAAAGACGAAGTCCTTTTACCACTAGGGGCTTCAAAGGTTCCCACCAGGCACGAAAGAAGTGCAGGTTGACTTCTTTGGCCACACATGTCGTCCAGATCCTGCAAGAGATTCCTTTCGAGTCTCTCACGAGGTGTATCCAGCCCTTCGTCATGGTGGCAGTGTCAGGCGAGCTGCGGTACAACAATCAAACCCCTGGTTACGGATCGACACTTGGCGCCTCGATAGAGACAGCTCGCGCTCGAAATTTTGTCAAATCGCGGTTGGCAGCTTACACACACGTCCTTCCTCTTCCAAAGGTCCAGCAGCATTACCAGCTCGTCAAGTACATTTGGAGCGCTATTGACAGTGGAGATGAGGACGTCTATTGGGTGGATATAGCTTCAAAAAAGAAACTGAGCCCGCTTATGGCGCGAATGCACACAGTTGCTCAGTCGCTGAGCATAAAGTGTTGGAGGTTGCGCTTCCGGCCGACTCCCGGCGCTGAACTTACCGGATTAGGCAAGAAAATGCGGGCTCGGCCGAGAGGAATTCCAGTTAGCTCTCACAAGTTCTTCCTTTGTTGTCAAAGTTGCTTACCAATAGGATAAAATTTTATGCTTCCGAATAAAAAGGGGCTCAGGGCTTTTTGCGCAGGTCACCAGGTGCTAAGAAGGATCGAGGTGAAATGACCAGAGCGCAGCCTGGGGTGCCCTAGGGTATCCTTGAGCCCCAGCTCAAATTCAGCCCAGCTCCGGGTGGCGAAAGAGAAACTCAGGATGCTCGTTCCCGAAAGGTATGGATTTCCTCAATGGTAAGCATGCTGAAGTGATTAGTAAAAGCTTGCGGACTCTCGGATCAATATGTCGTGTGCTATTACGGCGAGGTATGGCTGGATTGTTTGTATTTGTGCAGTAGGTATTCTTAGACGTCAAGCACTGAAGACAGGTGGGTGGGGCTTCTCCACGTGTTAGATGCACCTTCTATTAACCCGGTACTGCAGCCAACTCTTATCCCATCAGTGCCCAAGGACCTCCAATCCGTACCTTGCCCCAGTGTTACTCCTTTAGCAGTTATATTAGTGGGCAACGCAGGAGGTCTAATTACTAGGTCTTTATGATCGCGATACTTACTCTAAGGGCGGGAGTGAGGTAAGGTTGATGTATTGCCTCTATTGGGGGTTTTAATTGGTTTAACCCCCCTCGGGGTACCTGCTTGGAGGTCCTTGGGCACTGATGGGATATGGCTGTAATGGCTTCGTCGGCAGCCCAGCTGCCAGAACCGCCTTGCCGATGGCGCCTATTTCCTCTCTAAACAAGATTTGAATCCCTCAACCGTTACCGAAGTTCCCACTACTACGCGATGTCACAGAATCCTTCAGGTGGAGTCGTCTTGGCAGACGTTCTCATCTTACCATTGGCCACCTCGGACTCTTATTATCCATGTCGCCCTCGCACTTTAAACTGTCAAATTAACCATCCTGATTGGCTCGGTAGCTCATGTAGGCCCCGAGCTCCGTTCCACTTGCCATATATACCCCTCGCTCTCGGCAGAGTCTCACAGGTTCGTTCGGACTCCAACCTCCAACGCCATGGCGCGAAAGGGCAGCCGCAAGGTCCGCACGGGATGCTTGACCTGCAAGTAAGTCGACCGATGTGTGTGCAAGTGGCTGGAAAGAGGGAAGCTGATTACTGATCGATAGAATACGCAAGGTCAAGTGTGATGAGGCTAAGCCATTTTGTCAGAGGTGTGAAAAGACTGGCCGCAAATGTGATGGGTATATGCTGCCTTGGACTCCCAATTTGGACGACTCTCGACGAAAGTGTGATAGGCTACTACTACCGTGGACCCCTGATCCCGCCGATTCTCGAATGCTTTACCAATATGGCGGAACCGAGACCGAAGCGAGAGCCCTGCAGTTTTTCTGTGAAGTTGCAGGGCCATCACTTTCGGGCCCCATCGAACCCTCATTCTGGACAAAAGTTGTCATGCAGATCTGTTGTTCTCAGCCAGCTGTTAAACACTCCGTTATCGCAATCAGCTCCTTTTACGAAGAGGTAGAAGCTGAGGTCCAGTCTGGGAAGAAACCACAACACACCGTCGCCTTGAAACACTACAACACGGCAATACAAGAGTTGAAGAAGATGGACAACCAACCGTTGGTATTGCTAGTCTGTCTTCTATTCGTCTGCATGGAACTCCTCCAATCGAACCAGGGATTGGCTGTTCAACACTGCAACCACGGCCTTGCCATATTAAAGCAGTGTATATCCGAGACATGGGTGACGGAACACCTGGCACCCATGTTCAGACGACTATGCGCAGTCCCACTGTTCTTTGGTGGGGACTTTGCCAACTTTCCAGACCTGAATGTTTTCGAATATCAGGTACCGAGAGAACCAGAGTTCTCTAGCTTTTCAGACGCTCAAGGGATGATTGACGATATTTTCAACCGGACGGTGCGTCTCGTTCGATGGGGCGAGGAGTACTGTGTTGGTGATTTGAGGCACAAGGAAGTAAATCCTCGTCTCCTCGAAGAACAAAAAAGGACCGAGGCGCTTTTGGCTCAATGGCAGGTGTTATTCGACAAATGGGAAAATAAGGTGAAACCATCAGCCGTGACGGAACTTCAAAGAAGCTTCCTCGTCATGCGTCACCAAACTTGTCAAGTATGGGGTCGCATGGCTTTTTGTCCCGAAGAATCAGGCTACGACAAACACGTGGACAACTTCAAACGAATAGTCAAAGAGTCTGCACTCGTCGAAAGAAACAACAAACGCTCGTTGGTATTCTGTTTCGAGATGGCCTTTACACCGATGCTCTTCTCCATCGTGATGAAGTGTCGGGATTTGACGACACGCCTAGAAGCTCTACGGTTGATAAAAGTACACGGAGTACCGAAGGAGAGTCTTTGGGAGAGCCAGATAATGCATGCTATCGGACGACGGTTAATCGAGATTGAGCATGGTGCGATATTGGATGATCAGGGACAACTATCACCAATGCCTGTTGCATGTCCTGGTATGCCACCGGAAGAAAGAAGGATTCATCGGCTTATATCGGAGCCTTCGGAAAGTGCTCAAGCTGGGGTATATGGGGGGAAGATACGAGGGACGAGGGTAAAGTTCTTTATGCGGACGCTTGAAGGCAAGGTCTTTCATCATTCGGAACTGCTTGCGACGGATGAAGCACCTGCATCTTTTCAGGCTGCTGGCTCAAATAGTCCTCCATCGCGAGCCTGAGACAGCGCGTTCTACTAGGCCCTACTATAGTGGTCAGTGGGCATACATTTTACTAATTAGCATGATTGAGTCCCCCCTCTGGGATTAAAAAGTATTCCAGCTCCCAGCCGTCAGCCATGGTATCGGCCCGAATTCCACTTAGAAGGCCAACTGTCCTCCTAACCGTACAACCTGAGCTGAAACAAAGTCGGGATATGGTGTAATGTGGAACAAAACGAGCTTCATTAATACGATGGTTGTGTCACTGGGTTGGAATTTTATTACCGCCCTTGCTGTGGCTCATCCTATTACTTAGTTACGCAGCGTTCTATAGCCTTATTCTCTTGTTTTCCCTACGTTCGACTTTGGCCAGGGTAGTCTGCTCAGCCGCTGTTATGGTCTCATATTCTATGTGATTCAGTTTAGTCAGCCCCTCACATAGCCAGCAGTCATTACAAAAGCTTCTAGGGACCTAGTATTGTTTTACTTCAACGTTGACCCGAAAAAATCCTAATTCCTGCCCACTGAGTTTTCAAGGACCCCTTTATCTTCAACCGTTGTAAGGAACACGGGAAGCTGAAATGACCAACATACACGGCCGCCTTCAACCACCAGCATATCATCCAATGCCAGAACCCGATGACACAGGGTACGAATCGTCAGGCTCCAATTCACAAAGGGAGAATCCCCTCCAAGTCGAGTATCAACAGTGCAGAACGTTGTCAGCAGAAGGCTGGGGTTTAGAGATTCTCTCCAGCTTCGGCAGTCTGATCTTGCTGGGGGCTATCATTTCCATCTTCTGTCACATGAATGACAGACCGCTCTCCGATTGGAAGTTTCCAATCTCACTCAACGCCATCATCTCTATTCTCACGACTGCCTGCAGCGCGGCGATAATGCACAGTGTCAGTGCTTCGATTAGCCAGCTTAAATGGCTACACTTTGCAACCGGCCATCGAAAGCTATCTCGACTTGAATTGTTTGACGAGGCTAGCCGAGGGCCCTTTGGGTCAGTCAAGTTCTTATTCACCGTCAGATGGAACCTCGCCACCATTGGCGCCCTGATCACTATATTTCGGCTTGGGCTCGCACCTCTCGCTCAACAGGTCGTTAGCCTTGAAGCATACGACGTCGTCACGCCGGATGACGGGGCGACTTTTGGGTTCGCGCATAAATATGATCGGAACATGAATTGGGTCCCCCTCGTCAACCAGACAATGTTCTTTCAGCCGCCGGATCCCGGGATGCAATCCGCCATACTTAGGGGTCTCTACAAATTCAATAGCCAACCCGGGTTCGCATGTGGCGGGTCTTGTCATTGGAATGGATCATACGTCTCTCTTGGCTTCAAGAGCGTATGCACAAACGTCACTGCCTATACATTGAAGCATCAAAACTGCAGCCGTCTTTATCCACGTGGACCTCGTTTGTGCAACTTGACCACTCCGGCAGGTGTAGTCCTTTCGACATGGTTCAAACCTTCAGAAGGTCACACTACGTTTCAGATCAACACCACCAAGGCTGGACCAAATTTTGGACCAAATATTGGATCCCAGAACGTGGAAGTTGCAAAATTGGCCGTCTATCGAGCAACCGCCGAGGTGCCTGGATTCTCCGGCTCCAACATCAACGTAACCGACTGCACTCTCCAGCCCGCCGCGTACGAGTATTCGAATGCCCGGGCAAATGGAAGCACCTTTTCATTCCAGAGCATTCGTGAGTTTGATCTCAGTGAGGGGGACAGCGGTGAATGTGATACAGTTGGCGAGGAAAGTGGGAGTTGTTGGAAGTGGCAGGTGATGTCCAATGGATCAAAGATAGAGAACTCGCCAACATTGAGGATCTCATTTCTTGACATGATAGCATTGCGCCAAGTTTTCCACTCAGCCGAGTTCAAATCAAGATGGGATGAGGGTTATTCTGATAATCCGAATCCCGGTTTCATTTCTGTACTCGGAGGAGACGTGGATCTTTCTCAGGCGTTCCAAAACATGGCCATGAGCATGACCGATTACATACGCGACGGGCCCAACGGGATGCTAGCCAGAGGAGACCGGGTAGAGAGCAGGATATTTGTCTCGATTCGATGGCATTGGCTAATTGGGCCGATACTTATACAGCTGGCGGGACTCTTCCTGACTGTCCTGACCATCGTCGGCAATAGGCGCAACGTCCCGTTGTGGAAGTCATCGGCGCTCGCAGTTCTGGCTTGTCAACACGATGAGAAGGATAGCCTGATACGCGCCAAAGTAAGGGACATGAAAGAGATCGTTAAGGCGGCGGAGAACTCCAAGGTCCGGTTAGAATAAGGTGTCAGAGTCCCCGCCAGTGTGGAATAATTTTCACAGTGAGCATGGAATTGCTTTCCTAGGCAGTTAGCACAGGCCCCTTTTCATACTTGATCTGGAATTGCTTTCCTAGTTAGCCTGGTATGGAATCGCCTTCCCGATTGATGAATCAAAACCAGTCTATTTGTCTTTACGGCAGAATGTATTCTTTGTTATAGTTGAAGCCCGGGATAACTGAGGCAGAGGATCGTCTTCAGGCCAGGTCTAAAAAAGAGAGTTACCAGTAAAGAATATCGACTTTTGAGTTTTTCTATGGCTGTTTCTAACGTAAGAGAACTGCAAGAAGTCTTCACAGTTTCTTCAAGGAGCTAGGGAGTAACAATAATCCTGAGCGCGGGCTCCGCGGCCCGCGCGGCCTGGCTAAAGAAACGTGGGGATCACCATCTCCATCAGTTCAGGCAGTTGGCACAGCAATGTCATGCTCGTCAGGTCACAGACATATAACCCTCGGCCTACCCGGAGCTATTACCTACGTAGGGCCGACTTGGGTCGTATAGAATCCGACCCCTAGCCGGGGCCCGAGGGCCAAGGACTCAACTGGACAACCCGCCCCGAGAAACACCGGGATGGATGCCGATCCGGTGTTATGTTTGGACTCCAAGGTCGCATGTATAGTACTGGGCGGTAACTGTCTGCATCCCAGTGGAGTTGACCCATGCGTCGGCATCGCATTGTCCAGGGGACGATCCAAATCAGGATGCATACGAAACAGTGAGCATATTATAAATAACCTGCTCAACCCCCATCCTTTTCTCCCTAGCCTCTTGACCGACTTTTACACCTTCGGTTTTGGACGTTCGGAAACTGTCGTGCTGCCTCCCAAATCCGACTATGTCTCCTCCGAAGAGCCCCTATGTCGCTTTATCTGTTCTTTTGAACACTGCCCTAGTCCACGCTGCGTCCGACCGATGCGTGCCAGAGACATTCACCTTCCCCGAAATTTTGGGCACAAAGCATATTCTGACGACAGCGTCAAAGGTGGAAGGCTATACTGGCTTTTCCAAATGGAAACCCGAATCATCTGAAATTGGCGCCGAAGGGGTCAGTTTCTGCAACGTCACAGTCACATACTCTCATCCAGGAGATCAAGATGTTATCCACGCCCATGTGTGGCTGCCCCTTTCTAACTACAACAACCGATTCGTCGGAATTGGAGGCGGAGGCTGGATTACTGGAGAGATTGGCGACGACACCATGTCGGCTCTCACATACAAGGGCTACGCGACAGCAGCTAGCGATGGTGGCTATGCTCATGACCCGTTCTCGACTGCAGACGCTTGGCTGATGCCAAACCCTGGTAACGTCAACCAGACACTTCTCACCAACTTTGCTAACCGTGCCGTGCACGAGGCGGCTATAATTGGAAAGCATTTTGCTAAAGACTACTACAAGGAGTCTCCTGCCTTTTCTTACTGGTCTGGTTGCTCTACTGGTGGTAGACAGGGCATCACCAGCGCTCTGCTGCATCCCGATGATTTCGATGGCATCTTAGCTAGCTGCCCAGGTGTTGAGTTTCCGTCACTGTTGCTGGCCTTGTACTGGCCCCAGTTTGTTATGAACCAACTCGAAGCATATCCAGATGCTTGCGAGTTCGAGGCCTTGAGGGCCGCTGCTATCGAGGAATGCGACAAGTTGGATGGAGTGGAGGATGGCATCATCTCCCGGGATGATCTCTGCAAGTTCGACCCAAGCAGTGTTGTCGGCAAAGAATTCGAATCTCAGGGAGCCAAATGCAAGGTTTCCAGGGAGGCGGCTGAAGTCTTGAAGGCCATGTTTGAAGGGCCCAAGGATACAGAGGGAAACAGTCTCTTCGCCGGATTAACACCAGGAACTGCGGCCGTTGGCATGATGGGGCTCGCCAATACTCTCTGCCAGGATGGAAAATGTACTGATGGGATTCCATTCACGATCGCGACCGACTGGATCCGGCTACTTGTTAAGAAGGACCCATTCTTTGACTCCAAGACCCTCTCGGCTGAGCAATATTCTCAACTCTTCCACGACAGCCAGCGAGATTACAACGGAATGTTTGGTGCGGGCGATCAAGATTTCCAGTGGTTCCGCAAGGCCAACAAGAAGATGATTACATGGCACGGGACCAGCGATGAGGCTATTACCATTAATGCCATGAGACGATTCTACGACGGCGTGAGCGAGCTGGACAAGAGCCGAGGTGTCGACACGGCTTCTTACTACCGCTTCTTCGAAGTTCCTGGAGGAACACACTGCTCGGCGCCAGCAGGAGTCGCGCACCCTCTTCATGCACTCGATGCCCTGCGACGTTGGGTAGAGGATGGAGTTGCACCTGACACGCTTGAAACTAGGCTCATCAGCCAGGAGAGCAAGGAGCAGAACCCCCTTTGCCCTTATCCGCTTACGGGATCTACAAAGGGCGGAAAGTTCACTTGTGTTGAACGCAAGAAGCAGGTTGGTAGGGACGAGTTGTAATTGGTTTTGAAGCTAAAGTATAAGAAGCAGGTTTAGATAGTTGCGAGAGAGTTGGCGGTGGGCATGATGACGAACAATTCAACTCTGTATGCTCTTAAGACCTCCCAAAAGCTTTAGGGGAAATTCAAGCCATAAAATAAAGTTTCACCTCGACGAGAAGTGTGAGGAAACTGTATGAATCATTAGTTCCCGTATCGCAAGAACGAAGGCCCCCTACTTTTAAGTATTTAGTCCAATGGCATATTAGTCACAAGAAAGAATGATTTGATTGTTATCCAGAATCAGTCTAAGCTACCCAACTATTTCCTGTTGAAGTAACTCATGCTCAGACATGAATACTCTTCTCTTACGCTCGAACAAGCTAGGGAGAAAGGTATCTTAAGACGGCAGTACTCAGTGAAGCCAAGTTTTGACACTAGTACCTGGTCTTGATCGGGGGACGCCGACCATGAACGCCCTCATCCAGGGGAGGTGCGGCAGCCACCATTGAACGCCCATCCTTCGGAGCCTTGGAACCGCATGGGCAGGGCTGAGAAGGGGCTGGATCACCACCGGGGATCTTGACGCCATTGACACACATGCGGATGACATCAGCAAACTGACCACCGTACCTAATGTTATGACCATCCCCGTCGACAATGTCACGGACGATGAGTTGCCGTCCCTCTTTGTTTCCAGTTCCCATGATGCCCTTGGGAACCTCAATGTGCAGTCGGAGGCCCATGTTCTGATCAATGTTGCCTCTCACCCAGTTGAAGGTCCCAGCGGGAATGGGCCTGAGATCTCCTGATCCGTATTCAAGCTTGAAGTTGCTGGTATCGAACTCGGTAATGTAGATGCCGACAGGGTTCGCAATTGAAACTTTGTTGCCATCGCGTACAAGCCCATTGATCGAAATACCAATCTATGGGATACAGAGTCAGCTTAAACGTCTTCTTGAGCAAAAATGTGGGTGCTAACCTGAGGATCCGAGTTTCTTGACGGCTGGCCGTACTGAGAGCAGTTGCAGAGCTTCGTTTTGTCAGTAATGTCCTCTCCATCTGCGTCCTTGCGAATCACGGTCGCCTGGGCCGCGATATCGACCTCGGCTGCTAGAGTGTTGTTGCGCTGGGCAAGATGCATGATGCAGCCTGGGTTGGTAGTGACGAAGCCCTGGCCGAGATCCTCAGAGTCTCTCAAATGATCGATGCCATTCCATGGGTTGTAGGGATTGTAGCTTCCATCAGTACTGTCGAAAAAGTCCTCAACTTTCATTTTATCAGCGTACTCAGGATTGCACGCTTTGTAAATGGACAGCAGCTTGTTCTTGTCATGCCTGGCCAAGAGGTCCCAGTACTAGAAAAGGACGTATGTGTGTTAGAATGTGAGAGGTGGATTAGAAGACAAGGATATTCACCTCAGGACCCTCGCACGTAAACGTGACAGAGATGATGTCGCCCTTTTTGTTCCTCTTCACGGTCCATTCAAGGTACTCGTCTTGTTGGTCACGGTTTTCATCTGCGCACTTCCACGCGTCTTCCTTCTTGTTGTGGTAAATTGCGACCTTCAGACATAAGCCTTGTGGCGGGTCACAGAGGTTTGACATGCGGAACTTACCAATCTTGGGAAGGCGGGCCAGCTGATGGAGACCGGCTTCCTCTTGACATCGTAAGGAGTGGCACGGCCGTTGAAAAACTGCGTCAACGGCGTACGGTTGAATAAATCAGGTTCCTTGCCTCCCGGTTTCCGGTGGAAAACACCGTTATCATCCGTATAGCCGGCGTTGATCTCCTCGTCCATCCAAGAAGAGACGGTGTCAGACCACTCTTGCTTTTGGTCGTCTGTCAGGTGGTCATCCTGGAAGGGGAACCCGGGAGGGTCAAAGGAGGGAATCGTTTCAGAGGTGAATTTCTCAGACATGGTGAGAGAGGCACAAATGGGGTGAGTGTGAAGATGGAATAGATGCTTGAGGAGTTGAATAGGTATTTCATCTGAGGATCTTTGGGAGATTTATATGTTTATCTACTCGGAGTTCAGTTGGACTTGTCAGCTGTCTGAAGGAAACGGTCACCCTGTATCTTGAGGGCACATGCAAGAAACACGAACTTTCCAGGTCTAGTCAACCCTTCAGCACCCCAATACCCGAATTCAACCCTCGTGAAATGTCTCGTCACCACCTGATGCCTGAAGCTGGCTGAATCTAGACTCTAGAGATCAGCGTGAGATGGACTAGGTCTAGAGCTGAACATGCGAGTCTCAAGAGCCCCGCAAACAGAGGATAGACATATTAGACAACTAGGAGCTAAACCTCCGAGCAAATACCCAATCATGGATTATGGAAAGGTCAACTTGAGACATGTGTCAAGGAGGTCTAGAACACCGGTGAAGGCATGGCTGGAACGGCCCGCATGGGGCCGAAGATAGTTTGTGTCAGCCATCACATCGCAGCGTATCATCTTCTCGTTCCTGAAGCGGGGTAGAAGATCGATTGTCTGTCTGCATACCAAACATAGTGATGGTTGGGAATTTCATCTCCGTATTGCAACGGCGGCTTGCCTCAACTTGGACGATTATCCTGTTTGTTGAGAGTTGTCTGTCTTACAACAGTTGCATTTTAGCTTCACCGCCGTAAGAATGTGATGATTCTGAGTAGAAGGCCTCACTAAACCCAAGAATACTGTATCCAATATGTCTCGGTCACATATGCGCCCTCCGACTATCCTCCCTTCACCGTTTCCATCCAAGGTTCTCGACCCTACACCGCTACGTCTTAATAAAGAAATGTTCGTGAATGGCCAATTCTGTAATACCTTCTACGCGGTTGGCTACCTAGATAAAAGGGACGTCGAAAAACTTCAAGCTCTGCAAACATCTTGAGCCCAAACGCCGAGCCCAACATGTCACCACCACCACAACTCTACTGGCGAAAGTTCACCCGTGATGGGACATTCGACCAAGACACTTTGGCCGATGGCAAGTTTCTTGCTGAGAATTTCACTGATTTCTTTGGAAGATGGCTGCAGGAGGGAGACAACTCCAACGTCTCTACCTGTCATGACTTGGTGATGAAGTTTTGGGGTAAGTTCATTTTTTGCTTTTTTTTTTTCATTTTTCTTTCTTTGTCTTTTTGGTGTATTCAAGAACCTCAAGTCCTTAGCTCACCATGAGCAGATGGAAACAATGACAAGCCCAAATACGACGTCAACACCTTCGCAGTAGCGGATGCTGGCTGGTTCAGCCGGAAGAAACGCCCAGACTGGACATGGCTCACGCCCTCCCTCCGCTTCTTGACTGTGGTAAAGCTAAACCACAAGGAATCTATCAGCACCAGCCCTGATGAGTGGACTCTCTTCATCGTTGGTAGCAGTCGCCCCACGAACAAGTACAAGTTCTTACAGGTGGCTTCATGGGATGGAAGTGCTTTCAGATTTTACCAGGCAAGTCACGTCTTTTCTATGTCAAGGTCCCATGATTAAATGTGGCTTAGAGGCATACTTTTGAAAAAGAGACGCCAGCTGAGTACCAGGCTTGGAATTACTTTGGCCACTCTCGGGATGCATTTGGCGACGCTTCATACCTTGGACCCTTCAACGGACACGTGAATGGAGCGTGCATCATGAAGGAACTCCACGAGTTGGTCTCTCAATCTCCACCGTTGGTAATACTTGCTGACAGATAGACAGGCCTTGGATGCATTGGCTCGGGAATGAGACGAGCAGTTTCAAAAACGCCCTCTCCCCGGACGATGTCAAGGAGTTCCAGAATCTCCCCTGGATTACTCTAGAAGACGACGATCCTCTCTCTGCAATCAACACCAACCCGGGAGATCTCGAGGATGACATCAAACGAGGAGTCGACCGCTGGTTTGACACTCGCAGATTACTTGACTACTTCTCAAGTCCAGACCAGATCAAAGAAAACCCATCCAATCTTCCAAGATGGGTTGCTCATCTGTTCCTCACCACAACCATCAACATTGGATCTGCGCTATCCAATGGGTCAGGAGGGAAATACATCCTTCCTCCGAACCACTTGTATGATAGTGAACTGTTGAGTACTGTCTCGACAAACCTGATGGTGAGCTGACTCTCCATATTTCTGATAGCTGTCGCTGATACTGTATAGCCGAAACTCCCACAGATTCTCTTTGATGAAAGTGACTACAAGCAAGCTGTCAAGAATCTGCAGTTGTGCATTCTCGTGTCCGCAGATGACGGTGAGAAGGCTGATATCACTCTCCCCTGGAATTTCCTCGGAGGTGATAGAAGAGACGATCCAAAGTTTGAAAACTTGCGATTCATGAAGCTTCAAGAGAACAGTGAGGGACTATCACCATTCAATATCCTCCATGCATCGCATGAGGATGCCCTTGGAGTCCAAAAGATGCAAAGCATCCAGAAGTTGCCCGACTCAAACAGCACGGCTCCCGAATCCTTCATTGGCCTCTTTTCAGCTCAGACGTTCAACGCCATTATGATGGTCGATTTCTGGAATCCCATCTACTCTTGGAAGCGAGGTATCCTGATGCAGTACGTTCCTCTCGACACGAGATTCGATGGGAAACAGTATGACCTGGACGCTCGCTTCATCGAAAAGGTGAAAGGCTCTCCAAATGCGAAGATCACGGACACACCCGAGTACGAATTTCTTCAGCTTCTCAATGCCAAGCCGGAGACGCATCAGAAGGCCATTCTTGCATACTTTGAGGCTATACAGGCCCGTATGAAGAAGGACCCCGTGGGGACACTGGAGGATTACTTGACGTTGGCTGAATCGCGACGACGCATCTACCGACCACTACCGTTGGATGAGTTTGGTCCCACAATGCCCTTCGCTCTCAAATACCCTGATCCCAATGTCCCCATGTACTTGGAGATGACACCCAATGGCACAACCCGGGACATTCCACCACGCGGCCGGACCTTTTTGAGCAAGTGGACAAGTAACTTGTCAGGGGTTGATCCTCAGATTTTACCTTCCAAAGAGGATGAGCCCAGTAAAGCTCCTGTCGCCATCGATGCTTTGCCTAAGCCCTCTGGGCTTGCTGCGCCCTGCCAAGCAACTACGTCCCAAGGAGGATCGGGACCGCCCAAGGGTTGTCCGTTCATGTCTGCCAAGTCTACCGCGAAATCCACCAATGGCAATACCTCTGCAAAGGTTGCCTCTGTTATCCTTACGCCAGAGAAGAGCCCAACTTGGGCCGACGACATTCTACCTCTCATCCAAACCCCATACTGGGTTTCCGGAGACCCTGCAAAAAAGGGCCAAGGTTGGATTGCCATGATGATAAAATGGGGCAACTGGAACCTTGCGTCTTACGACGATGTCAAGGAGAGAGCCGTCAGTATCTACCGACACCTTCGGACCACGTCCATGCCCATTACAGGGAATCCTCAAAACTATTGGCCTAAGGAAGCCTTGGAGATGTTTCGAAACTGGGTGAATGCAGGTTTCCCGCGAGATTCATCAGACTGTCCATCTCCGGAAATCTTGATACCCAAGCCGATAGATGCACAAGAGACTTTCAAGATTAGGAGGGATATTATGAGTCTTAGCAGGGAAGAGCTTGCAGTTTACCAGTCCAAGTTGGATGACATTCTTCAAGTTGGTGCCCTCGGGTCCAAGTGGCAGGAGCTTGGACAGTTGCGTAAGTTGCTCATCTGGTTTAGGAACCCCTTTTATTGCTAACATTAGTTATAGATGCCTACTGGTGTCTGCACTACCAAGAGGCAACCTTTCTCTGGCACCGAGCCTATCTACTCTACGTGGAGAAGCTGATTGGTTTCCCAATCCCATACTGGAATGGGTACGCTTCTGAAGCTGCAGATCCCACGTCGTCATTTGCAGGCATTCCTCCCATGTTTCTCGAAGACAAGTACATTCATCCAGTAGACAGGAGCGAGCGACCGAATCCGCTCAAGTTTGCCCTAGCTTTGAACGGTCATTCGAAGTCTGGTAAAGGCGAGTTTGTGACTCGCTCTTCCACGCTCACAGAAGGCCCATCGTCACGGCACTGGAAGCGGACGATTGGTCTGTTCAAGCTGTACCATAGGCAGATAGAGCACGCATTACGGCAGTCGACTTATACCAGCTCCCACACAGCTGAGCACTCTGGAGTGCCTTGGGCGTACATTACAACCTTCTCGGATCATCAAAAGAATAAGCTATACCCGTACCGCTTTGACTTTGACGGCTTGTTTGAGCAAGTTCACGACAACTTTCACGGATGGGTTGGGCCAGACATGGTATGATGTTCTCTACAAGCTGTATCGGGGATGCAATCACTGACGAAGAACCAGGCTGATAATACCTACACCGCGTTCGACCCCATCTTCCTGTCTTACCATGCCAACATGGACCGTCTTGCGGGTATCTTCATCGACGCTCACCCTGAGAGCCAATTCACCTCTGGATTCCCACTCCAACCCTTCATCAACAACGGCACGGACATCAGCTATCATGATCCGCGTCGATGGTGCTACACAACCATCGGCGACATGGCCAAAGACACGCGCAGCTTGGGATACATGTATTCTGCTCCTACCAGTCCGGATGTCGCCACGCCCCAATCCGCAGCGGAGCAAGGTATTGTATCTCCACGTGCTAGTGGTGGTCAGGCTATTAGTCTGCCAGCCGGTATTCCCGGGCACCCAGAGGCCAAGCAAGGCAACGGAGCCATCAAGCCTACAACAGCGAGCCCAGTTGATAAGGAACCGTCTGTGGTCTTTACTGAAGTCGGCTGTACGACTTCCAGTTATCGGATTGATGTCTTCACAGCCGGTGCACAGTCCTTGGTGCCAGACATCACGACGAATCCAGATTTCATCGGGCAGGTCACAAGGATTGGCATGGGGCGAGGAAGACGAGGCGATGGGCCGCCCAACTCAGGTCGGTGTCGCAAACCGGCTGCAACGAGAGTTCTTCCCGCGGGAGAATTCAAAGAAAAACTGTCGGAAGGATCTGATGTCAAGATTGTGGTGACCAACTTGGAGACTGGAGAAGAGGTGGCCGAGCAGGAATATGTCAAGATGCCTGGTTTCACTCCAAAGGTGGTTTGGCTTGCAAAGTAGACAGATGACGAGTTTATGTATTCAACGCGGGGACTAGGTTCGTGTTATTAGCTTCGAAGCTTACATTTTTAAGGTTGATTCAAGGCTCTGCCAAGAGATTATGAGCTGTTGTATGCCCTTGATAATTTCCTTCGTGTGTTGTAGCATTTCGGGCCACTTGCACTGCAAATTCCGGTCACCGCCAACCTTCGAGCCTTTCACTGCAATTTTAACCTCTTCGGAGGGAACAGCCCCCGACTGCCACAAGGCTCCATACCCCTCATTAGCAGCCAGAAGTATCGTTGCCAAGTGCAGAGAGAGCACGCATGCGGATTGAATGTGAGAACTACGTTACTAAGGGCAAACGATTGTCAATTCTAAAGTCAAGTTGTGAAAATAATTCAAGGACGTGTCCTGAGAGAATCAGTAATAATTTTATAAATAGTGCCGACTCTTGGAGAGGATAATGAACTTCAACGACGTACCTGTGTAGGAGGAATATCATGTTTGTAACAGAGAAAATATTGCTTTACACTATATAGATGCTATATGAGAACAGCCATTCATAAATATCAGGTATCTAGAAACAAGGAAGCCCAAGAGTTCAGGCGGAGTACTCAGCTCATGAGGTATTCGCTCATGCTGGGCTAGGTTTGCAGGGGAACAGGCAGCTTGGTCTCTTGTGAAGCAATATATGACCCAGATTGACTGTTCAAAGGTATCTTTCACTTTTGCTGATGGCGTAATTAACGGTATGGTGTTCCACGCCTTCACTTAACGGTCCCTCTGATTGGAATGCGGAGTTTTCACTGCAGTTTTAGCAAGAGCAAAATGGATCCGAGACCCTGGCCTTCACTGCATTTTTTATTACCTCCGCGGGGGGCCATGTCGTGTGCCACAAGGCTCCATCACCCCCTCCTCACAGGCAGAAAACCGATGCCCAACCAACCTCCCCTTCAACTCATCAAACAGCCATGTCCGAAACATCATTGCCAAATCGAAAAAGACAGCGCACAGACGAACCCGTGTCTGAACGTCGGTGTGTCGTATGCGCAGGCCTGTTCACCAGCAAGGGCCTACAGGAGCTTCAGTCTGAGGACGGCTACGAACATCGCACGCGTGAAAAGGCCGAGGAGTCGGCCAAAGAAGGCTGTACCCTGTGCGCCTTTCTTGTCAGGCTTGGAAAAAACAAGTTTGGGGTTGACAAGTGGTTGGCTGGTCATCATCTTGTATTCCGAAGCCAGCGTCAGTCCGACAAGCAAACCTCGTTGCTCACGATATTACGAGGGACAATCAAGGGTTCTAATGAGGTTTTGACCATCTACCCATTCGCTAAGAGAGGTAAGACGCTCCTAAATAACCTCATTTTCCTTGAACGAGCCCTAATTCGAATTAGGGGACCCTCTTGCGACGCTCATCCCTCGGCGACCAGTGAAACGAGACGTCAAGAGCGAGGCAGTCTTTGCTGCCGCTCGGAAGCTCATCAATACCTGTCTAAGTCCAGACAATCCCAGGGAGGGCCACAAACTCTGCCGTTACTCCAGAGACACCGTTCTTCCCACTCGAGTTTTAGATGTCGGGGACCCCAAAGACCGTGATCCTCAATTGAAGCTGCAGGTCAACGAAGTTGAGACTCATGGGTCCTACTTGGCTCTGAGCTACTGCTGGGGAGCCCCAGGCCCAAGAACAGCCCCCAAGCCTCTTTTGCTCCGAAGAGATAGCTTGCATCGTCTGACTTCCAAGATCCGACCCAACAAATTGCAACAGTCTATCCAAGACGCCATCTGGGTCACGCGGGAACTTGGTTTCAGATACCTTTGGATTGACGCCTTGTGCATCATTCAAGATGACAAGGAGGACAAAGCACATGAGATCTCCAAGATGGCCACCATCTACAAGAATGCTAGCATCACCCTTGCAGCTGGCACCGCGACAAAGGCGTCTGAAGGATTCCTGGGCAATATTGCGTCGAGACCAAACGTCTATCTCCCAGAGAACAAATTCGCTATTCCTTTGAGGAACGGAGCTGAGATCGGCACTGTATATCTCTCAGCCGAGGCCTACGAAGCTGACCATCCCCTCGACGAGCGTGGCTGGACACTCCAGGAATACATGCTGTCCTCTCGCATGCTCATCTTCTCCGACTACCAGCTACTCTGGCAGTGCAAAAAGGTTCCGCTGCGGAGCGTAACGGGCAACAACCGGGGCTTGGAGTATCGACAACACCTTGAATCTGTGCCCTGGACAGTCTTTGACGAGGAAGCAGAGCCTTACTTTGGAACAGATGACAGCGAGAAGCTGTACATCTGGAAGACCATTATTCTCCAGTACACGGAAAGGAATCTGACAAATCCGGATGATCGGCTTCCAGCTGTATCAGGCATCACGATGGAGTTGGAGAAGCTCTGGCGAGATTCTAACATCTGGGGGTTGTGGAAACGATGGTTCATTTCCCTGCTGGCTTGGTACAAAGTTGACATGGACAGAGTCGAAAAGAGAAATCTCAAGCGAGCCCCCAGCTGGTCATGGGCCTCACTGGATGGTAGAATTCACTACAAAGGTCCACTGGAAGATGAAGACGCCAAGGTAAGGACCTTGACAATGAAACAGGTGGTACTGTCATGCAGAATACTTGACATCGATGAAGTTGAGGCCGACGTCATCGAGAACGACGATGTCGAGGTTCTGTTTGATAATGGTCCTCAGTCCGTCATTGAATGGCCAGATCTTGACCATTCAGCCTGGAGGGAGGAACTAGGTCAGAAAGACCTTTTGTATCTTCTTCTAGGTACCTTGGCAGATGACAGCTCTGAGGGTAGGGGGCTAGGATTGCTCGTGATTCAAGTTGCCAAAGGGCGTTATCGACGGATTGGACTGGCAGTTTTCAACGACATGTCAATTTGGGAAGGTGTGGAACGACAAACGATTGAATTTGAGCCGAAGCAATGATGGTGATGTATAGTTTTCTCCTTTTCTAAAAGACCGTGTTCTGTTTTTTGACCATCCATGTCCTTCAGTGCCTTCACCTATCCTTTCTGTGAATCTTCTCATGCCTTCGACAATCATTCATCCTCGCAAAAGCCTTCTCACAAAAAGAACACTTGTACGGCCGATCACCATAGTGACTCCTCTCATGCCCACTGAGATTAATCTTCCTCGTAAAGTTCTTCCCGCAAAGATGACAAGTGAACCTCGCAGGTCCTGTAGCCTGCCGACGACTCAGAGCCTCAAAGACCGTAGGTCCCTCGCTGAGCTCAGGATGGTAGATGCGAACGTGACGATCCTTGTCCTTGTTGGTAGAGAACCCAATAGGAGCAGAGGTACAGCCTTTTACCTCGCATGGGAACGGCCTGTCGTGTCTGTTCTCGTGGCTTTTGCGGGCTGCCTTTGTGTCGTAGCCGACGTAGAAGTAGCGGCAGAGAGTTCGACGACACTTGTAGAGGTTTAAGCCGTAAAAGTCTTTGATATATCTCTCTCCTGATACTTTTTCGTCCGGCTCGTACTCTTCCACTGCAGTCCTGTTTTGGAGGAGAGCTTCGTCGATCTGAGGGATGCCGACCTTGTTCCTTTCCTCGTCTTTGCTCTGCTGATGTGTGTAGATGTGATTCCACACCATAAGGAGGTTTTCATAGAACGGCATCTTGTCAAACTTTTTGATGTGGCTGATCTCGAGCTTTGCGTGTCTCTCTGCTTTGATCTCTTCGCCGTGCGTGTCAACAAAAAGTTGCAAAGCCGCAATGAAATCACCCTGTTCTCCTCCCTCTTCAGAAACACCGGGGTCAAACATGTCGCTGCACTCCCTGATGAAAGTGTCCATGTGGGAATACCACTTGGAGCAGGCATAGTCTTGAAAGGAGAACCAACCAAATTTGGCGTGCTTTCTTCTTTCGGATGATTCGTAGTCTTTGCTGTTGGTGAAGGAGGGAAGTGACAGATATCGAAGGCAGAGACTGGTGAGCTGGCACTGGACCTGATTCTGTTTGATATACTTGTTTTTGTACTTGTTGCTGACGATGAACCTATGGGTTATTAAGTTAGCAAAGAAACCACCAAAGGATAGTCGGAGAAGACTTACTCGCGCGCCGTCGTGTGAATCAGGCGGATGTGATCTCCGTCGAGTACGTGCACTAGGGAACCGAGGTACTTGCGTACATTGTCCTTCAACATGAGGTTGTCAAAGTCGACTTCTGCCTTTTGAGTATCAAACGACAGAATAGCTTGCATCTCATGCCACTTCAGGGGCCTCTTGGCGCAGACAAGCCATCCCAGGAGCAACTTTGACTTTTGCCATACACGATCACCCCCCGTCTCTCTCTCAATCTTGTCTTTCAGATTTCCGAGAAGCTTCTCGTACCTATTTCTGTTAGTCTCTTCATGAGTTCAACGATTTTATAAACGTACATCTTCCATAGCTGTGCAGGCAAGATCTCTTCTCTAATCTCTTGCAGCAGCTCGCCTTTCGTTTGGTGTAGCCCGAGACTCTCCATAGCGAGGTACGCATAGAGAAAGGAATCTAACGAGATAGTTTAGCGCAAGAACTTGAACTTCCGTGGTCAACCTACCTTCGCTTCGACGACAGATTATGCTCTCAATTTGCATCCTATCCTCCTCTTCGAGATTGAATCCCAAGCTTTCCCCAGATCTCCTAAAGTCAAGAAGCTTCTTCTTCACAAAGGCTCTGATATCCTCAGCGTTGTCCGTACTCTTGAGAGCGATGATGGCGTCCTCGGCATCCTCTTCAGTAATGTAGTTCTTGATCTCCGGAAGGTCTTGGCTCATAAACATGAGCCTCAGCTGCCCCCGTTCCTGGTTTGTATTGTTACATGTATCAACCAGCTTGGTGAAGAACTCGGCCGTCTGGCGAATCTCTATTGGCTTGCATTCGTCTAGCCCGTCGATGATGATGTACTGTCTGGGGTTGTACTGGACAATGGTCTCGATGAGAGACTTGGCAGTGTCTGCGTTGGAAAGATGATCACATCCTCCTTGAGTCATCTTGTCATGACAGAGCGGAACGATGTAGTCATCTTGCTTGACCATTTGATGAAGGATTCCTTTGAGAATGCCCAGATAAGTCTGGAGCTCGACATCTTCTTCCTGGCAGTAGAAGTAGTATGTTTTGCTGTCTTCCGGAATCTCTCCTCTCTTTCTGATGGATTCAAGTTCATCCACGACAAGTGAGGCGAGGATGGTCTTGCCTATGTCGATATCAGTAAACTTTTGCTGGAGGAGAGTGGAATATTACCGACCAAAGCCCCTGTTGCCGTGTATCCATAGGGCTGACTGTGAGAGTCGCCCTTTGGTCTGCCTCTTGGGTTTCTTTTTCCTAGGTTTCTTAACCTCGGTCCCATTGCTTTCACTGTTTGCGTTGCCTCCGTTGCCTCCGTTGCCATTGATATTTTCATTGTTCCCACTGTCTTCACTTTCCTCATTGTCTTCGTCGTCCTCTTCCATTCCCCCACCTTCTTTGAGCCACTGCGAAACTCTTTTGTAACTCTTAAAGAGCCACCGACCGGAACCCTTGCAGATCCTCGCCTCGCTGAATTTCTGCTGCAGCTCCTCAATCTTGGTTGAAGATGATATCCAATTCCTCACCTCAGTCTTCATCTCAACCTTTCTCTTTGTCTCCGCTTCTTCAAAGTTTCTCTTGAGGTCCCTCAAGGCAAACCGGTAATGATGCATGCCGTTGAGAACCTTCTCCACGTCCTCTGCGGGATTCACCATTACTGTTGAGTCGGAGATGTCGTCACTCACTGAGTCGCCGTACCCACGACAGTTGGTTCTATACGGTTCACCGTACTGTTTGATGTCTTTGGCATGTAAAGCCAATGACTCTGCAATGTGGTTGAAGGTGGACTTGAGATCTTTCCAGATGGGCTTGTGCAGCTTTTGCCAGACTGAAATAAAACCGTTAAGATGAGGCCAAAGGGGGAATCAAGTACTCACGCTTTGGACGGAAGGTAAAGAAGAGCTTATAAGCCAAGGAATGAAAGGTCTGTATATCTTTGTAGATATTGACCAAGTACTCCTGCGCCGCCGGAACCTCACGAAAGAAGTTCGTGTATTCGGACACTTTGATGAGCTTGACGCCAAGGAGCTCGTAAGTGTCGAGCACATTATCAAATGCCTTTTCTGTCGGATTCGTGGTCTACGAAAAACTCCAGTTAACCTCGAACTATAGCCAGCAATATGTCTCTCACCTTGAGAAGAAATCGAACAGACGCCCAGAGGTAGGCCATGGCCTGCTTAGCTTCTGAAAAGCCAATAGCGACAAGCGTTTTCTCAAAGTCGACCATGCTGTCTAGAAACAGTTGCAGCCTCTTCATGCAGATCATCTCTTTGGTATCGACCCTTTGAGTTTGGATACTGTGCAGTTCCATTTGCATATCTGCGAGTCTGGTCAAAGCAAATGGTTCTCTGTCGGAAGGATTGAGCATGTTCCTGAAGCTTTCGGCTTCATCTTCGAGTCTGTCCATCTTGGCGGTTGAGACTTGAGATCCCAAGGAACTCTCCACAGATCAGAAGATGCTAAGGTGAGACTACAAAATGCCGAATGCAGGAGAAAATATTGAGCTGACAGGAAAATGGTGCCACGCCCGGTTACTGAGGGTTGCATAAAGGCGCAGCTGAAAATACAGCCCAGGATGCCTTGCCAAGCAAAAAAAAAAATGCAGGGCTGGCTGTAGAGGCAATTGTCATTTTCTGCCTCGGTACAACACCATACACACAGTTGTAGAGGTGGTGGCGGAGCCTGATTTGCAAATTGGCGAACCATAGGCCGTAACCGTGTCCATTCGCGAACCATTTGTACAACCCATAGTGGTTGCCTCGCCGTATCAGCTCATCTCACACGCGCATACTTGCAGGATTTGATTTGCTGTTGGTTGTGCGCCACAAGAATTGCGGTGTGTTTGTCGGCGGCCTCATCACAGCCTGATTGTAAAATGGATTTGGGGGGGTTGAGTAAGACCCATCATCTGATGACTGTGTCTGATGGCTGACTTCTCTCCTTTTTACATTGATGTTCGATGAAGACCTAGCTTGGTGTTGAGGAAGCTCAACAACTAGCAATCGTAATGGCGAACCTGAAACGTCTGCTCAATCCTGTTGACGGACACGATGAACTTCCAATCGATACATCCTTTAATGCCCCCTTCATTGACAGACCCACCTTTTACGACAATGCAACAAGCACTGGATCTGAGTACAATGGAGATGGTCCCCGAGTCAGTGAGAATCTCGGACCCGGGTTCATGAATCCAGCAAGGTGAGATTCGAGAGAGCGTCTGTCGTCGTGAGTTCGGCCATTAACGAAACAAAGCGAGGTTCCCATCATCCAACAAGACCAGCCCTTAGATATCTTTAGCCCGATCAATGTCGACTCAATCGACTTGAACCAGGACTTGCCACATATGGGGTTAGCACCAGGCTTTGGCTACGGTTTTGACGTGTCTGATGTGTCCTTCTTGGACGGCGCGTCTAATAGCTTCTTTCCAGCAGCAAACATCATCGATAGCTCGGCTTCATCTGTTTCTCCGCCAGACACACAGACGTTTGAGGACTCTCTTACCCCATCAGCAGCAGGCGTCTCCAGTCAGTCAAGCGCTGCTACACCTCGGTCCACTCAAACAAATAACCAAGATGCCGTTGTTTGCTATGGCATGGTAAGTTGACCTTGAAGAAGGCTATTTGCACCATACTAACCTTAATTCAACACCAGTTGTACAATGTCGAAGTCAGGATGGGTGGCAATATGCCCGCAGTAAATGAGAGACTCAAAGGGCCATCCCAGTCTCGATACCAACGTTTCACCCTGAAAGAACAGAAAGACCACCGCGAGCATGCATTTCTCCTGTTCTCGGATGATGAACTAACATTCGGTCATCTTCGTTCTGGGACTGGAAAAGCCCTACTACCACTCATGCAGCTTCCAAATGTCAAGTTCGAACCAGTCGGCGAAACCGCCAAGCTCCTGGACGTAATTGACAAAGCTAACAAACCTGGCGATGCGATCGTCAAGGTGAACATTGACGTGTATGGACCGAGGAGCTCTTCCTCTACAGTCGGCAAAGATCTCTCACAGGCCAAGCTATGGTTGCAGAAATCAGACACCATGGCGGAGGGTTATGAGTACGACAATCCTCATTTCTTGCGCATCGACATCGACAGAAGTGAGGATATGCCGGTACAAGCTGTGCAGCAAGTCGTGAGCAACTCAGCCACGAGAAAACAGACGCGAGAGGAGCAGCTTCGGAAGATGGTAGAGGAGGTGTATAAAACGGTTGGCAGCAATCGTGACGTGGACAGGGTTGAGGGTGGTGATAGAGTCACTCGGGAGCTTCTTGAGTATTGTCCCCAATGTCCATCGAGTTACGAATTAAGTGTTGACAACATGATAGTCACCAAAAAGAAGCTCTGGGCTTCATGCTGGAGAGAGAGTCTGGCCGCATCGCCAACAGATACAGACTATGGAGCGACATTGTCCACGATGACGGAACCGTCGAGTCAGTTCTATTCCTTTCAGTCACCCTTTTTTCAAGGCTAATGTTTTCGTGCTTAGATATCAGCACAAGATTACAAGAAAAAGACAATACAGGGAGCCGGATGAGAAGGGAGGAGGCATCTTGGCCGACGAGATGGGAATGGGCAAGTCGCTTTCCATTCTCGCCTTGGTCATGAAGACTCTGGATCAAGGCCAAGAGTGGGCCAAAGAGAAGAACGAAGAGCACAAGGACAAGAAATCGATCAACTATTCTCGGTCCACGCTCGTTGTGGTCTCGGCAGCTTGTATGTTTTAATCATTGTCCGGGTTTTAACAGACCTACGAGTTGATGCTTTCTAACGCAAGAGACACAGTGTTGATCGATAACTGGGTCAACGAGATTAGAAAGTGAGTGAGGATTGTCCTTTGGCTCTACTATCGCTGACTTTGTTAGGCATCTCAAGAGTGGTCTTCGCGTCATCAAGTATCACGGTCAGGCTAGGTCGAAGCATGTCAGCGAGATTGAAGATTCTGACATTGTCGTGACAACGTATCACACGTTATCTGCCGAGTACCAGCTAAACAGAGGCAAAACCTCTCCCCTTCACAAGATAGGTTGGTATCGGGTTGTTCTAGACGAAGGTAGGCTTTCACATCAGTCATTGTAATCGGATGCTAACAATGACAGCTCACATCATTCGACGTCCAACGACCACATTCTACCGCGCCTGTCACTCTCTACACGCCAACTCACGCTGGTGTCTCACCGGCACACCAATCCAAAACAAGCTCACCGACATAGGAACCTTGTTCAGCTTCATCCGCGCCAATCCCTTCAACAACCCCTCCGTCTTTCGGAGACACATCGAACTAGCCTACGAGGACACTATGGGGGAGGATCCCGTTCTTGTGAAGGAACGTCTCATCCTGCTTCTCCAAGCTCTCTGCCTGCGTCGTACACGGGAAGTTCTGGACCTACCGCGCACGCGGCAGCACATTGTGCGTCTCAACTTTACTTCTGAAGAGCGTGATCAGTATGAGAAGACCAGGAACATTCTGGTCCGTACCATCAAGAATCGCGTGGGAGAGATCGAGAACAGTTCCAAGTTTGGTCTGTTCCAGATGACACTACAGCTACGTATTCTCTGTAACCATGGCACATTCCAAAAGGCTTTCTCATGGCACCGCCGAAGTCTCCAAGACGAAAAGGAAGCCGTCCTTGGATCTCATGGGAGAAACGTTGAGGTTACCTGCGCGGGATGCAGACAGGTGATGCCAATCTTGGGATCAAACTGGGCAGAGAGAGGTAGGTTTAAGGACCAGTGTGCGCACATACTATGCTCCGAGTGCATAACTGAGTCCAGCTGGGCCGGCTCGGGGGTTCCTCCAGGACGCTGTCCAGTGTGTGTGAGATGGAGTCAAACCACGCAGCGTGACAGTGCAAACACGAGCACAGATCAGGACGTTGAAATGTCTGACGCTCCAGTCAAGAAGTCATCAGCCGAGGATGATCACCAACACTACTTCAACTCTGATGGCGTCTCAACCAAGATGAAAGCAATAATCCGAGATGTTGGAAAGGATCTCTGGACCACAAAGAGGTCAGTTCCCTTTTGAAGAAAATGAGATGCTTCAGTCTAACAAGAACAGCATCATCTTTTCCTGCTGGACACGAACCCTCCATCTACTATCCAGACATCTGAGGGATGCCCGCATTCCCTATCATCAGATCGATGGTGACTGTCCTATCCCTAGTCGGCAGGAGAAGCTAGACGCGTTTGCAAGAGACGATGACATCCCGGTTCTCATCATGACCACTGGCACCGGAGCATTTGGGTAACTTCCCAAAAAACCTCACCTCCAAGTAGTTGTACTGACCAACTGCCTAGACTTAACCTAACCTGCGCAAACCGAATCTTCATCGCAGAGCTCCAATGGAACCCCAGTGTCGAGAACCAAGCCATTGCTCGAGCCATCCGACTAGGACAGGAGAATGAAGTTTTAGTGAGGAGATATGTCATCAAGGACACAGTCGAAGAGGTTTGAGGCCCCCTTTACCCATTTGTGTCGGTTCATTCTAACATTGCGTAGGAAATGATGGCGCAACAAAAGTACAAAAAGGGCCTGGCGGCTCTTGGGTTCCCTAACCCGGAGGATGAGCAAGATTGGATTGATGCTGATATTGACATGTATAACTGAGGATTGATATTTTGTATAGTTTCTCTTTGGACTGAAACTTTAAGGAAGGCTGAAGCGTGAAGTGTCACAATCTTGATTCTCGCCCCCAGCCCCAGACCTGCCCAGCGATAACCACACGTATCTCGAAACCTTCCTACTTCTTGAAACATCTCGTGATTACTATTTCAAGCTACTTTTCGAGGCTGTGTTTTCGCATAACCAACACGCTCGCTTAAGATGTTGCTGCTACTTTGCGTTGTCGTGACAGCTTCATAATAGTGTCATGAGTGTGCTAGCCAGTGCAGTATAGTCCCGAGAGACTAGGACGAGCAGGATAATAGAGTATATATGGTCTTCTGGCTTAGTTATCTTATCTTAGACCGAGCTTAAATAATAAAAAATAACATATTTCTAATACATCATAGCATTATATCCTACTGCTAACATGGTGCCCTTTCTTAAAGCGATCTTCTTTATCGGTTATCCCGACTTTAACTATAATAAAGAACACATTTCTAACACATCATAGCATTATATACTAATGCTAACATAGTGGCCTTTTTTAAGCCTTTTGGCCACCTATAGCCCGCAGGAGTCGAAGACTCATAGACTGCCTATTTATATAGGTAGGTATTTAACTGCTCTAACCTCCGTACGAGAACACTTAAATGGCCACAGTTAATCACAGCGCCTAGACTAGCGACAACGGAGATAATCTATCCGTTTTATGACTAGGTTGCTTATGTTAGGTAACATATCCATCCCAGCTACCCTCTAACGCGATTCTGATATCATACCAGAGGCCCGAAACCCGTGTCAGTTTGCGCAAGCTACACCGACAATCTCCCTCGCCAACGTCAAACTCCGAACACTTTCCCGGTTCGATGTAGTTTCCAGCCTCCGCGATAGCCTCATATGGGCTTGCCTCGTCAGTATTGATGATCCATGGTTTCAGGAACGTGTTGGAGGTGCCGATGATAGTTTGCTCCAAGATGTCGACCCCAACAACAACGCAGTAATCTCGTTTGACCTTGTACATGTATGATCCTTGCTTATTTCGAGCTTTGATAGATATAGCCAAGGCCCCCAAAATCTTTGACCCACCTTTTCTCTTTGCAGCCTGGAAGAGTTCGTTATCTTGTTCAGGACCAAACCGTGCAACCCAAGTCGAATTTCTAGAATCTGGATCTTGACAGAAATATGGAGCAGCGCCTTCTACTTCAGCCCAGAAATCATTCGAAAGGGTTTCTCTTTTAATGCACTTGTGCTGAGTGAATGAGAAGCCTACACCAGGAAGTGACGGCTTGCTTGACGAGTCAAAGTGTGGACTCATGTAGAAAGATCTCGGCCCAAAGTCGAGGGAGACATCTAGTAGACTCTCTGGGCTTCCCAACAAGTCGTGGTTCAGAACCTCCGCAGTATCCCCCCTCCTATCGAGCCAGATAACCTTGTCGGAGAGTACGCGGCAAAACTGAGTCGCTTCCTGATCCAGTTGCTGGATAAGGATACCGCCTGTCACATCGCCTGACCTAGCGAGCATGGCAAGGTGGAGTGTCCCGGCGGGATCAGTTGGAACCGGTACTATTGTCCATCGAACACTTATACCTTTGTTGATGATCCCCATTGCGGTATCCTGGAGTGGTACGATTTCCGAGCCGTTCTCGCGCAGCATTTCGTCGAATCCGTGAAATTCGTCGGATCTGGGTGAGGTGAACCATGAAGGATCTTCGGCGAGGAGACCTCGAAACTCCAAGTCAGGGCCCTGGTCTTTTTCTCGCGGTACTGTCCACAAGAAGAGGGACAGATCTGTGGATTTCCCGATGATCTCTTCTTGAAGTCTTTGAAATGCCTTCTTCTTTCCCTCGCCATACAAGAGGGGCATATTCACATCGAATATTCCGAGTAGGCAGTATGCCATATCCTCAGGTCGTGTTGTCGTTCTCGTTGATGCCCATTGCATCCGCTGATAGATCGATATACCCAAGATATCCTGCCCAAGTAATGCTCCAGTAGAGATTCCAGTGGCAAGCTCAATGGCTTCAGCAGCGGCGTTCCTCGAACCCAGGTAGACCCATTTTCGGTTATAAAAGTGAACAGCCCGAGGAGCAATCAACTCTTGTAAAGTCCAGCCGCGGGTAAACCATTGTGAAGCTGCTATCACGTGCAGGCCCTGGCTGTAGGGGGTGGGATTGATGAGAATGCTTGTAGACACGTCGCTCAGGAAGGCGTAGCAAATCTCTGCGTCTTGATACCACTTGAACATGGAGTTGATGGCCTCGGAAAGTTCTGCACTGCTGGATTTATCGATACAGCATGTATCAATCCATATGTACTCAAACCCTTCGCTGAATGCAAGTGCGCAGCTCCTCCGTACTTTTTCATATCCCTTCATTTGTTGAGAATGCCCATGCTCAAGGTCGCGGAGGGTGACCTCTTCTTCTTCCCATCTGTGCGAGAGGATGGCGTATGGCGGGGGAGAGCCGATGAACTCGACAACGGCTATCTTGGTTGTATGAAGGAGTCTCATATCTTTGAAAAAGATTGTAAACTGGGCGTGAAGAGGTTCAAGTGAGAATGAGGTTGAAAACTCGGCTGACATGACGAGAAACCCCGCAAGGATTTGACCTATCAGGCTGCAACATATCAGCTGCCTGAGCATCAATACTTCTTATATTTCAATAATAGTGCATATTAACATATTTGTTGTATATTCTGCCAGAACGTTAGCAATCATAAGCCTACCTTGCTATACTACCTATGAAACCTTGATTCTTACCGAAGCACATATATCTACATCCTAACAACATAAACTATGTTTCTGGTCGTTGGGCGAAGAGCCAATCATTTTGTTCCCCATTGAGTACTACAGTATCATCTCGGATCGTAATACACAAATATCCTTCCGACAGTTGATCTACTCGGGCTTCCTCCCATACAGAACAACACTACCACGCAGTTAGACATAGACAAAACACAGCATTCGTAAACTTACACAGGGAGATAGGCGTGAATACGAAGATCACGAAGCTGTTTCCGTACCTCAGCGCAAAACACCAGCGTCTCCTCCCTGCTCCACTTCAACGCCCTCGTGAAAAGAGCCAAAGTCAAACCTTCGAGGCCGCTATCCAAGTTGGCAAAGGTCCACGCGCCCAGTTCCTTGTAGTGGGGGTCCTTAGGCCAGGCGCTCAGTGGCCACTTGTAATGGCGCTCCACGATGTCGACGAACCCGGCCTTTTGCATCATGCTCTTGTACCTGAGCGGGACATCAATTGGGCGGCCAAGGAGACTACTTGTCTCGCAAAAGTAGTTGCCTAGTCTGCATAGCTCTGATTCTGGAACGAGAGTCCCATCGTCACTTTTGTAGGGGAGGACGATGTCCTGCATCTCAAACCATCCACCGGGTTCAAGAGCGCTACACCAGGTTAGAGATTTGACTCTAGACCCAGTTCCACTGGAGACCTACTTGAATGCCTTGGAAATGTAGGCATCATAGTCTTGAAAGCTGCCTGCCATGACACGACTGAAGACAAAGTCAAACGGCTTGGTCCAGGTCCAATCTTTCTCGAGGTCATCTATCTCGAAGGAACAGTTGACGGGGACGCTAGAATACCGAGATTAGTGCAAAGACTTTCCTTCTTCAAGGGGAAATAACTTACAGACTTGGCTGGGTCGGGCTGAGATCCACTCCGATAACCTGCAGGAGTTAGCTGGTTGCCTATCGTAGGTATAAGCGGTTAGAACCTCTGATCCTGGGAAGGCATCGGCTTATATACAATTAGCACTTAATTTCACCAGACATTTGGCGAGGCACGAACCGTATTCGATGGCCCAGCACCCTGTCCCTGTACCCAGATCAAGAACTCGCTTGGCGCCCTTCTCTCCAAAGGGGCAGAGGGCGAGGGACCCTTGGAGCGTCAACAACCAGACATTATGCTGGATTTCTAATAATCTCATTAGCTACGGACATTTAAAATGTTTCTTTACTCTACCTAGGCGCTCATTTTCGCTCTTGTCATTGGGGTACGCGTATTCTACAAGATCAGTAAGAGTTCAGCCGTTTGCCACATGGGTCTTACTCCCAGCGCTCATAGAGTGATAGGTCCGTCCATTCTCAAGCTGATGCTGAAGAATACTTGAGCGTAGAGATACAAGAGAGTCTGTAAGTGGCTTCGTCCAAGTTAGACCGCTGTTTCATTCGTGGTGGTGACATCAGTTGTTTCAAACAAGTGTGGGGAAACTCACCGCCGAGACAACAGAATCGTCGTCGTCAAAATCATCGGCGTGCTATAGAAGTCAGTATAATTGGGTTTTTTGTGTTATCTTGACCCACGATGATGTTTTCAGGTTCCAGACGATCCATGTTAACTGTGCCAGAATGTCTTAAGTCGACATTCAGGTCATGAGCGGAGTCCTGGTATTTATGACAAGGACGATTGTTTATTCGCGCATTCGTAAGACTCTTTACTCATGCTTCCTTCTGCATACTCGGCGGGGATGAACCCCTGATGAGAGATATTCTGGTCGAATAGCAGCGACGGGTTGGGTTGCTGGTCCCTGTCTCCGAACCAACATACATATGCACACGGACTCGAAACATCACAACATGTGATGATAGTTAACTGTGCTTAGAACCAAACAGAGAAAACGAAATAGAAATAACTAGCAAGCATTAAAAGGGTTTAAGGTCAATTCGAATGAGAATAGGGCTAGTGCTAGAAGATGGTGAAGATATGTCTGCCCCCCCTTTGCCAGATGCAAGGGTACCTCGACCGTAGACACCAGAGGTCACAACCTCAACTCACCCCGCACTCTCCCAAACATCTATTCTACCAATTCAACTGTATTTTTGAAGTACTTACTCTCTCATTCTGCTACGCCAACACAGTGATCAAAAACCAACCGGCGTCGTAAGAGCTATTTCAGCCTTCTTCAATGCTTAGTCATGATTCTTAGTCTCTGCGCCACGTCTCACCAACAGAGGGGCCCTGGCACGACTCAATCTTCTCCCTCACTCCACATCTCACAAATCGACTTCCAAGCTGCAAGATCCAGCCTCTTCCTCCAGAAATCGCATTCTCTTGCGGATCAGTGTATCAATTGACATAGGTACGTATATCTATCAAACATCAATCTGCGCCGGGGCATCCGTCATGGTCATTCACGTCAATTGGTGGTGTCTCATCTGGGCCTTGGCTTAAAAACAATTTGCCATTATTTGCCAGTCATGCGTACGACAGGTGTTTCGTCATTTGAATCGCTTTCTCCATACCGTCTAAGAGTAATACTAACGCTGATATCCACAGTCATATCTCTCTCCAGAGTCCACACTCGGCCGTCTTCACTTCCAAGATGGAGCTCCAACAAACTGTCGCTCGGCCACATCGTGTCCAGCTACCGTCAGAAATTCTCCTCATGATTGTGGAGCTTCCTATTCCAAAAGATTCAACGCCCATCTTACGAGCCTCTGATCCCATCACGAAATGGCTTTTGGCGTTTACCAGAGTTTGCAAGGCGACATACCTCCCGGCATCAAAACTTCTCTGGCGATATTGTCTTTGCATAGACTCGAAGCAGAGAGCACTTGATTTCATGCGGTTCTTGGCAAACCCGCTCTATTACCCTCGCAGGGATCCTTGGAAAGTGCGTGGTACAGCCAGACTTTACCTCGCCCCATTTCCTGACGAAGTCGATGAAGAGTCTGGGCCTGAAGCACCAACCGCTCCCGCTGAGAGCGCAGAACACCAGGAGACCGAGACTCAAGAATCATCCTCGAGAAGACATATGGATTCTCCCGATGAGGATGATAGCTCGGAAGACAGTGACAGCTCAGAAGACAGCGATGACAGCGGTAGCCCAATCCCCCGCTTCCAATGGCCCTTGGTGTATCCACCATCACCTCTCAACGACCTTGAGACAGCTAGGACAGTAGATGGCATTCTTTCCGTCCTAGCGCCAGTACTAAAGACGTTAATCATCGATATGCCGCTACGATCTCTCCATCCTTCCCGCGACGAAAAAGGTATCCGCCGGATTCTGAGACGAGGCTTCGAATCTTTGGTCAACCTAGAGGAATTCGTCAGCGTCCGTGATGAATTTTACATTGACGTCACAGGGAATCCCGAAGTGGAAGAAATCGTCTGGGCCACCTGCTGGCCGAAGCTGCGCCGTCTTTCTCTCTACCGCCCGGAGATATATTGGTCAACTTGGGGCGCCATGGCTCAGCTTCATCACCTGGAACTTGTCGTTTTGTCAAGGGTAGGTCCTGTATATCCCCCGGCGCTTGATTGGGACATAAAGAGGCACTGGTTCGACTTTTTGGCCGATAGCGAACGAAAGTCAAAGGATCTTTCACTGGTCCTTGTCGACTGCGCTGATGAACATCCTGATTTGAGATGTTTCTCTGCTTCATGGAAACGGGTTGACCCCAAGGACCAAGTAAAGATTCGGAATTTCACGGTTCAAGCACCACTTACCGAGGCCTACGACGGGAGGGTGTCAAAATGGCCTCTCCCTCCAGCAGATCTTTGTCAGTACTGGATAAAGGAAAAGGCTCTCGATGGCACACTTTGGGATGATGTCCAGAACAAGCACGAAGCATGGCTGAGGGATCCTGGCAGTCTCAAACGACGTCCAATATACCGCCTGTAGGCTTGTACAGATATATACCTCTGCAGGTCAACAACGACACCAAAATTCATAAGATCATAATTTCTCAGCCGAGCCGGCTAGAAATTTAATAAAAAAAGAAAGGTCTCATAAGTTCATAATAGGTATTCTCTATCTATTCTGTTAACTATTTTCTCTTTTCTTCTTCTTAAACGTCGAGATGTTAAGACGTATTTTTGGCCAGCCCCATTTCTTAAGCCACATCGACAAACTTTTAGGTTATCAATTATACTTGAAATAAATAGGGTTATTCAAATTTGGAAAATCTGTTGAGAGAGCGGTGCTTATCTTTATCCCTTGGCAACACTGTTATGCGTGGTTATTTTCGGGTGCATTTCGCATCTTTTATTCCTTTCGGGGAATAGAGACGAGAGCTCCCGTCGCTTGGCATGGGCTGTGCCGGTGCATACATATGCCGTCAGCAAGTAGCTGCGTTACCTTGTGAGATCCTTCGCATCGTGGTCAGCTTGCGTACAGAACTGAGACAGAGACTGTGATTTGCAAAGACTGAGTCAATAAACTTTAATTGTAGTCTCTGACTGGCCATGAGTTAGACTTTGACAACCTTAATATACCAAACGTTTGAGGGCTGTTGTTGTGATCCATAAGTGGCACTGAGATGTTTCTCTCCAACTGCCATCGGAACTCTCGGATGCGTGCTCACATACCCTTGCCTCATGAAACTGCCCCCAACCTATCAAAATACCTGTCTTTGCATTATCTGTACCGATCACGCCAAAGTCCCATCATGTTTTAGATGTATCTGTGGAGCCATTGAGGAATATCAACCTTGTCACCCCCGCTCGCCATTCCATTCCACGATCAGGTTACCGCGCAAGATATACTCAGATTTGGGCTACTGGTTCTTGGCATGTCATCTCAACTTTTAGGCGAGGCCTGGATACGAGGGTTGTTTGTGGCTTCAAATCGGGTCTGGTCTCACGTAATACCGGTTCCTACTCCACAGCCCCAGCCTTCTCTCTTTTGGTTGATAAACATCAAGTTTTTTTTTTATTTATTTTTCATGTAGGACGAGAGAATTCCAAGGTAGTATTGGCTAGGCTAGGCTGTAGGACAAGGAATGTTTTACGGGTTTTGCAAAGGGGATACACGTGGTGGCGGAGTTGGGAAAAGTGGTCGACCCATTCAAGGATCACTGCCTCGGTGGAGGCTCTTCTGTTGGTAGGATCCATGTTTTAAAGGAAGCGGGTTTTCACTGCGCGTATTAAATCTCTATTTGTTGTCGGCTTTGGCGCTCCTGCTGTCAGCGGTCGTTCGTTCGTTCGTTCAAAATGCGGCCTCTGCTCGCGCTGATACCGCCCCTGGTGGTGGTAGCAGCCTCCTCGTCTGAACCGTGTGCACTCGTTACAGAGATATCCAACGAGAGTGGAAGTTCAATCGTTAAAGTCCCCGCTCAATTGGCCCATGAGTGTCTTCTTTCCATCCCATTTCGATCGGATCTTGCCGGCGAGTTTATTCAGGAGATCACCAAACATGTCCAATGGCACTCTACAGTCGACGCCCTCAAGGACCCCCCGGCGACATATACTTCATCAGCTACCGACATTCTAGGTGGCCTAGAAAAGATTGGGAGGACAAACTATGCGAGCCATTATGAGTTTGATACTGCCATCTCAGACCTCCTCAGCAGCGCCAACGATGGTCACCTGGCGATATTCCCTTGCACGCTTTCAATATTCGACTTTTGCCTGGAAGACGCGGGGTTAGTGTCTGTCTCGACAGACGGTATTCAGGCACCCGAGGTGTACACTCTTTCAGACTCCCTGCTTCTCAACAGCACTGTCGTTCAAGTGTCTCCCATCGTGTCCATCAATGGCAAACAAGTCAACACATACCTCGAGGAGATTGCAAGTCCAATGAAAAGCCGAGATCCTGATGCTCGTTATAACCGAGTCTTTTACTCTCTCCCCAGCCTGGCAACAGGCAATACCTCGCCGTCTGGAGCCTTTATCGACCGGGACGGCATATATCCAGGCACCGATGTCGCAACTATCGAATTCCGAAACGGCTCAAGTGTTGCGATAAATATTCTTGCAATTCTCAAAAAGTCCGACTTTTCTGCAACGGATGGCAGCGATGTTTTTGACAGTTACTGTCTTAACAAACAGCAAACTCCATATTTGAAGCACAGATCTTCAGATCCCGACACATCGAAGCCATACGTACAGCCTCCGAAGCAGTCTGGACCTTCTGGATATCCTGAGCCTCTGATTCGTGACCCTTACAGTCAGATTAATGGCTACGCCTTGGACGATGACACTACGGTGATGCTCATCACAACTTTCACAACTGCAGGAGGGAGCCTGCCTGGCAATCAAACGCGAGTGTTTGCTGATACTGCAACTGAAATCGTTTCAAATGCTGTTGCGCAAGGGCACACCAAACTCATCATCGATGTATCTGGGAATTCAGGCGGACAGATTGACAGGGCTTTTGACCTATTTAAGCTATTCTTCCCATCGAAAGAACCTTATTCAGCTACCAGGTTTCGACGACACGAAGCATCCGAGGGTATTGCCAAGGTATTTGGGGGCATCAGCAAAGACGCTGCTCAGATGAATGCCCCCTTAGCGTATGCCGGTCAAGTCACACCAGACCAAGAAAACGGCTTCGAGTCTGCAGAAGAGTTCCTTGGTGATGGTACAGAGCTTGGAGGCAAAGTCAGTTCGCTATACGCCAACTACAACTTCACCTCCAATTCGATCAAGGCTATTCCGATACGAGCATATGGAGGTCAACCCATCAACATGACACAACCTTTTAAAGCAGAGAATATCATCATCATCGGCGACGGAGTGTGTGCCTCAACTTGCACCACGTTTGTCAACCTGATGACCAATGTCGGCGGTGTCCGTACCGTGTCCTTCGGTGGGCGTCCAAATGGGAAACCAATGCAACTCATGGGGGGTGTTCGAGGCGCAGAGTCCCAGTCTTTTTCAGGCCTTGCTCAATGGACGAGCAAAGTGTTGGAGTTGTTAGGCCAGTCGTTGAAGCCTGATGGAAGCACTAATTTCTTATCCAAGGATGAGATCAAAAGGTTGAAGGAGGTGCTTCCGCAAGATCCTGGTCAATTCCTCATCTCTATCAACGGAGGAAACGTCAACTTCCGTAACGCGTACCAAGAGGGAGAAGACGATCTGCCACTCCAGTTTCAATACCAGGCCAGTGATTGTCGTCTCTACTACACAGTGGAAAACGTCCATCACCCGCATACAATTTGGAAAGCGGCCAAGGAGACTATCTGGGGAACTGGGGCCTGTGTCGCAGGGTCTACAGACGGTATCGGTTCTCTTGATTACAAGAGTAAGGGAAACGAGACGGGGGTTTACCATAGCGAAGACACGGGTGGAAGGACAGAGAACAGGACAGAGAGCAAAACAGAAGAGGAAGAGGACAGCGGCATAACCAATGCAGCAGTTGGCATCGTGGTCAACTGGGCCTGGCTTGTGGCTACCATTGGGATGATGGCAATACTTTAATGTTGATGACCCGAAGAGAAACCTATCATAGATGAATCCACACAGCAATTGTACCCATCAAGAATGTATTCAAACCTATTCAGTTTTCGCTACCTAAAACTCCATCCCAATACCATTTCAACAAGAACTACCCGTACTAGACGGAGTAGAACCGCAGCTATCAGATAGATTCAACGACGACAACTCTGCCGCCAACTGGGGTATCCCCCAAGGCAGATTCTCCCACGACACCATATTCTGCTTTCTAGCAATGATCATGGTCTCGTAGATACTCGCAACTTCCTGACTATCCCAGATTCCTTCTCTCCGACGGACTGTGCGTAGCAAGGATATCGCTCTGAATTGGGTGTCGACGTCTTCGCAGTATGTGCATACTAGAGAGAGGAGGGGTATCAAGTAGCCGTTGAAAGCGAATACAGGAGTCGGTCTTCGGTTTTCAATCTCGACAAGAACCTCTGCCTTCTGTAGAATCTTTTCTCCGTCATGCCTTGGAATCACCTGTTCAATCGTCTCAAACTTTACCAGAGCCTGCCACACGGCCTGGTGCATGTCGAGAGACGCAAAGGCGCTTCTCTCCTCCGCAGACGGTTTCGCATATCTCTCTTCGCGCTTGGTGAGTTCATATCGAGCATCCCACACACCAAATGCCCGTCGCGAAGAGTCCAGGGCGGCCTTTCCCGCTTGGTAATCAAACTCCCACCCTGTGACGCCCATACACGACGTCTCTAGAGGCCTGATCGGTCGAGGACCTGATACAAACTCGATATAAGTCTTGTCGTAGTATTCATCGACGCGCTCCAAGTAGAAAGCTGCTTCGACGAGGTCGGAAAAGGGTGTTTTCGGGTCCCCCATGTGGCCGGCTCGGAAAGGTAGGATGAGATCGTGAAATGTGTCGCTTCCCACGTAGATGGCGACATTTTGGCCGAGTCGGTAGAACATTTCGGTGACGAGGTCGAACAAGCTGTATTCAGGATCTTGTCCATTCGTGGGTTGGAACAGGGAGGATGGGACAGCCCCGACTTTCATCTCTGCCCGGAAAGAGTTGAGAAGCTGGCAGCCAGCCTTGAGGTGACGTATCGCCTCTGTATAGCGTCCATGTAGACTCTCGATGCAAATGAAGATGACGCAGCAGATGAGAGTAGTCTGAAGGTTGATCTCAGAGTTATCCTCCATGAGTGGCTTCATATGTAGGATAGCCTGATTATACTTCTGAATAGAGGCATACTCAAACTCGGTCGCCAATGACGAAGATGTGGCGTCTCCCTGATAACCAGCCACAAACCTCCGGTGTGCACCGCCAAGAGCGCAGAGCGCATGTTTGACGGGTTCAACGGTGTGGGCGAGTGGTAGCACAAAGTTGCGCCAAAACAGGGAGCCGGAAAGAACGTCGAAATCCATTATGGTACACTCCCGGGCGTGGTAGAAGAGGGCGGCGTCGGTCGGGGAGCCGAGATTCTCGATCGACAGGGCAGGCCTCAGTGCCGAGAGGGCCCGGCATGCTGAAAGCTTGGGTTTGTGGTATTGTACCAGCTTCAACGGTTTCTTTGGTTTGGTGAGGGGTGCTTTGGGATCTTCGTAGCCGTCGCATTTCTGTCTATCTTTCTGACATCGTTGACATACTGGCTTTTGTTCGTCACACTTCAAATGCCGGATTCTATCGGGAGAGGGATCAGTACACAGGGATGTATACCATGGGGGAGTATATCTGCACAACTAACTTGCTGCCAGGGGGTGTTAGCATACATAGCCACAACACAGACACACCATCAAAACATGTTAAATGATGACGACATACCAAGTCTTACATCCAGTCCTCACCCGAGGCGCCTTTGCCCTTGTCCACTTCTTGCGTGGTGGTTGCTGAGGCTCAAGCGGAGCCATCTTGAGCAGAAACTACGAGGGGCCCAATCAAGTCTGTGTAAGAGGTGTGCACCCGTCGCGTGGCCAGAACTTGCAGCTGGGCCATAAAGAATATTCGGGAAATTCACACGATTACCCTTGGCGGGAGCGGCTTCGATGGTTAAATGGTTTGGGGGACGCCATGGACATGATCCCGGAGACATAGCGGGTCTACAGACTCTAAGCGATGCTATTGGCTGGACCGTAAAGAATACGAATACTTTGCCGTTTACGGTAAGGTTCCAAAAGCTGAGAGTGACAGTGCTTGGCTTCAGCCCTGTGACAAGGGAACGTTTGTCCAGGGCGTGGCTGTGTGTGGTCTGGACCCTTTTCCCACTCTGTCTCGGCCAAAAACGTTTAAATAACACAAAAACATAGCGACATCCCCTTTTTGATCGGCATACGTGTTTGGACGACGTAATCAAGATCGAGCTGAAACCATAAATGCGGCTGTCATTTGAAGAACATGGCTATCTCGGAATGCCAAGAGGCTTGGCTCTAGGCAGCTTCTTAGGGGTAAGGCGTTTCTCTAAGGTTTTAACTCAAACCACTCATACATTTTTACCTGACCTCCTATTCAGATATTGGATCCCTGGGTTCTTTTGCCTCACCGTCTGAGTCGTTTAACATGCATCGTCCGTGCAACATTTGGCCCAACACCAAAACACGAAAGCAACCCAAAAGAGGCCGCCAAGCCTCCGAGATTCGATTGATGGTTTTCTAGAACATAAGCACTATCAGTTTTATACTGTTAATCGGAGAGATTCTTATGCCGTAATTGGTTCCTGTTGAAATGTTTCGTTACATTGCAAGGCGAAATTTTGTTGCTTCGACATGTGAACTGGGTCACGTGGGTGCCGAGATCCGGGTTTAGCCGCCTTTGGAGCCCCTCCTCCTCCTCTTTTTTTGGCAACTCATGACTCTACCGCTTGGGAAACCTGCAGACGGTGGGATTTCAGGCAGACAAGTAAATTAACTTGGGCGGAATCCTCCGAGACACCAGTTTATTGAACGTTGCTCCACTTTGTCCCATTTGTCCGGGGTAACGCCATGACGGCGAGAAACATCCGTTTCGACTCTCTTTGTCCCAACCGCCAAGTAGCAACTCAAGGTGAGTCTACCAAGATCACTATTGTCAATACAAAACTCTGAATTTACTGAGTAGATTGTCCTCTTTGTATCAAGCGACGTATCAAGTGCGATCGAAGCCTACCGACATGTGTCAAATGCGCCAGCCGAGACTTGGACTGTCCTGGTTATCATCCTGTTCCTCTCAAATGGAATCAAGGGGTGGCAAGCAGAGGCAGGTTTGCCGGAAAGTCAACTCCAGTATTGGATAAAGACAACAGAAGGGCAAAGAAGCATAAACTCTCAAAGCGAAGAACTGTAGAGGCCGAACCCTCTTGTAACAGTCCTCAACCTCAACACGTTCCTTCACTACCAGAAACAACCCTTGATTTACACACATCTACAGACATACCCCATCCATCACAAGACCTCGATCTCGTTCAAAGCATCTCATCAATCACACTTTCCAACAGTCTTCTAAACCACTTCTGCACCAGAGTCATCCCTCGACTGACCTGGATCGACCTCCCCGGAAGTCCATGGCGAGACACGATTCTACCCCTAGCCCAGAACTCGACCTGCCTCCGGCTCGCGATAAGCAGTTTAGCAGCTGCTCACATACACACGACATCGACCGAGACTACCGATCAGACAGCACGTCTTTTTCAGATGCAGAGGTGGCTCCGTGATGCAAGTCTTCGAGTTTTGAATCAAAAGATGAGACTTGAGTTGCAACCTGCCCACGGAACATTACAAGCACCTACCAACCAGTCCTTCGTTGAGATTCTTACGGCAATGCTTGTTCTGTGTTACACTGAAGCCTTCATCCCTGGATCAAGAGACTGGAAACTTCATCTACGAGCTTGTCGGACTCTCATCAACTTTGGAAACCTACGGAACCGGAGAACACCAAACGGTATCGAGAGCTTTATACTCAAGGAGGTAGCTGATCTCGACACGCTATGCAATATTTCCGTCTTTACCGACTCGACGGTATTATCCGAGCCCTTTAGCGATACTAGAATATGGTCTTTCACGGGGTTGATAAACGACATTACAACTGTTGAGAGACAGCGCTACGAGGCTCGAAGAAAAGGAAAACAGCTTGAGGACGTCGACATGGAAGAGTGGCGACAACGGGCTCAGAACGCTTATACCGAGGTATCCGCCAGAGCAAATACATTCTCCTCAGACCAGGAAGACATGCAAGAATGCTTCCAAGCCGTCGTAAGAGCACACTACCACTCCAGCATAATCTACAGCTACCAATCCTTCGCCCCAACCCCACAAGTCCAAGACCTCGTAAACTCCACAATCGACACGCTCCTCCGCGACATCCAATCCGTCCTAGCAGGCCACGTCCACACATTCTCCCACGACCTATTCCTCCCTTGCTTCATCGCGGGTACAGAGTGTCGAGGAGACAAGCTTAGGCAGTCTATTGTTGAGAGGCTCTTTCTTGATTCGCTGGCTGTTACGGGTCTTTGGTGTAATCATACTGCTCTTCAGTTTCTGATGACGCTTTGGGGTAGTGGGGAGTTTGAGGGGGGGATGAGTTGGATTCAGTATGCGAGGGAGAATGAGGCGAGGATTGGCACTTTTATTGCTTTCTAGTCGTCGGTTTCTGTTAACCGTGATTGTACGCAGTGTTGAGATGGACATGACGTTACGCAGCTTACGAAGTAACACAACCAGGGATACCCAAAGCTACATGTTCGCATAGACTTCAGTCTTCCCATGTGTCTTCAATGGATTCTATTCAGTGATAAAGACTATTTCGACCGACACAAACCTCATCAATCCGAGCTCAAGTCCGACTACTTCCACTTTGCCTCCCACCCCCGAAAGAATGGGCTCTCAGGCAAAGTTTGATGCTGCCAATCCTTTTCCATGAGTCCATTCTCAAGTTGATACCTCTCATACTCTACCAGAGCAGGCTTGAGTACATGTTCAACATGCCACACACTCTTATACCGTATCAGATTCTCCTTGCTATCGCTTATAATCTTGAGACTCAATGAGGGGATGTATGGTTCATCCTTCAAGCTGGTCACAGGAGTGAAGAAGGCTTTGAAGTTGAAGACTATGGCACCTGATAGCGGCAGACGGCGTAGTGTTTGCCAGTCGACGCGAAAGTATAGATCTTCAACGGAAAGCGACGGATCTTGGGAATTTCGGACGTTGAGACCTGGGTCTTCGGGTGGCATGTAAAGATGCTGGCCAACCTCGAACCCCCATGCTCCTCTCTGAATAGGCTTTGACACTGGCATCTTGGTGAAGAATCTGCAAATGTCAGACCAGATGGGTCATTTCCACCTTGCCATCTTAGTGGGAGACACTCACCGATCCATACTCAACTGCATCTTTTCCCTATAATCAGGAACAGGTTCATGAATCTCAGGTAAACCCAAGCCCAGTTTCGTTCCCAGACTCCATCCAGTCGATGCACAGATGACGCCTGCACGGAAGTGGTATCTCCCGGTCTGAGGGTCTCGAAGCATAATTGCAAAGTCTTCAGGGACGTTTTCCAAGAGAACGTGGAGTGGGTCAACCGTTGAAAGGTCGGTTTTGGTGCCAAGAGCGTTGTTAATAAAGGTATTGCCCTTCAGTTGGAAGTAATGGGGATATCGGGCGCAAAGGAATTGTATCACCATCTCCATGAGCTCCTTACACGCTAACTCAGACCCAGGCAACGCATTCAGAATATTCTTTCCGTTCTTGGTATAGATATCCTTTCGTTCCTGGATATATCGATGGTACGTGTTGTCAAGCTCAATCCAGTAGTCAGTCTCCATCTTCTGGAATGCTATCGTCAAAGTCAGCACGTTGCCTCCTCTCAGACAGAGATTCTTACACATGGTTTGATGATAAGGCCATCTCAGGGGCCTGTATGGTCTGGGCTGAGAAGTCTTGATGTCAAAGTCCTCGGCTGGCTTTGGCAAAGGAACCTCTGACAAGGCGGCGTAGTCAGGAAAGTTGCCCAATTTCAAGACATCGTCGACGGTGAACCCGCTGTAGATGAAGCGCTCGGGGCTTGCAGTTGCGTAGTTTTCTTCCATTTGAAGAACCAGTCTTGACAGCTTCGATGTGTCGACATTGTGAGGAAATCGTGAGTCGAAGCTGCTCAAAATTGGGCGCTGCGATGGTGGGAACACATCAGAGTAATCTTGCCCGCCTTTGGAGCGTTTTGAACTCGCTGCCGATCCAAGAGTCTTCTCTTCTCTGGCTTCTTTTCGTCTTCGGATGAAGCAGACGACAAAAAGAACAATAGTGACGTAGCATATTGTTGATAGGCCCCCAGAGGGGAGAAAGTGTGACTTTAAAGTGAAAGACATCATGGAGAGCCCAAATTAACAATCCACAAGAATAAAAAGACGAGACGTTAACACTCTTCTACTAACAATTCATCAGTGATTCAGGCATGTCATCTTATACCCATCCCAAATCCCGGGTCCCCGGTATCATCCTCCCAAGCCACACAGGAACAGAGTTTCTCGCCAGGACTTCTCCTTTCAGATTAGCCCACAGCTAAACAAAGTTGATAGAGCGTGCATACTTTCTTCCCCCACCTCCCATATCAGTCTTAGCTCGGGCTAACGTGGAGTCATATGATGGGTATCATCTGCACCTCTGTGTGAAGTAATGACGATTTGAGGACTGCCGAGGGGTATCATGTTTGTCTGTGCAAATCAGGAGTCTGGTATTGTTTTCTTTGAGATAATGGACTTGGTTATTGTTTGTTTGGTCGGTTATCTGCGCTCTTGGCTTTGACCCGGGCCGGTTTAAAGATAGCGTTTGTGGAGACTGATGCAACCGAGCATCGTCAGGTACTTTAGAGTCCTGTTAACTCGATCCTAACCAACAACGGAAATGCTGGAAATTATTGATGCTTGAAGTCTGTAATTTAAGCTAGGATAAATCAAGAAACACCAGGTCGCAATTTAAGTTTAATCATGGTGTCTCCCGTCTAGTAACGGCAAGGAATCCCTACCAAGTCCAACATGTAGATGCCTAGTTGTTGACGCTGTCATATCACAGGCTCAACTACCGTAACTCGACAAGACATTTACAATTTACAATACACTTTCCCGGTTCCAATAATCGGCAATTCATTATTCAAGATACGTAATATTGTACAACTGTAGACGCATATCAAAGGTCCGGACAAGTCCGTGATGGAGATGATGTTCTTGAGTCAACACGCTATGCCCAAAACAGCAGGCCCCGCGAGAAAACTCCACAGGAGCGGTATCGGTACAAGACAACCTCCAAGTACAGCACCTAATGAAGAGAGGAGGGTCTGGAGGTGGATGACCGAGTCGGATAAATAAATGCCTTGCGCTCTCCTAAAAGTCAAAATGAAAAAGATATCCTTTTCAAGTTATCAGAACGAGATTGCCTTATACACTCTCTCCCTGCCACTATGCAAGTCTTCATATTGGCTGTGGGCATCTTGGTTGCGATCTGCCTGATTTACGCCAAGGTAAGAAAACATTCTTAGATATCCCCAGGTGTATGATGCTTATGATTTCGCCATCAAGAGTTTTTTGAGCCGTCGAAAACAGACAGCGCCAGCCCAAAGTTTGCCATGTCCAGACGAAAAGCTAGCATCGATTGAGCCTCTGGAAAGTTTTGACTGGAGGACAAAGAAACCACCCCAGTTCCGAGGTTTCAAGCCCAAATACAACATCTCGATGGGTGAGTCTCTCATAATATCTTCTCCTTGCCTGCTAACTTTGTGAAAAGGCATCAGACGTGATACTCCTTCCGAACTCCTCTCCATTGACCACGATTACCTCGATCGCGTCAACCAACGCCGAGAGATTCTCAAACAGCATCAAGACACAGTCTGTGGATTTCTACCAGAGGGAGAACAAGCTGTTTTGGAGATTTACGACTATTTCCTTGCACAATACCTGCCTGTCCGGTATCCAACCATGTTCAACCTCTCCCAAGACAGAACCACCTTCAACAATCTCGTAACCAACAGATCCTTCCCCACAAACCCCCAAGACATCCGCTCTGCGCTGCTCAATCTCGGAGAAATTGTAGAAGAGGAACTCTTCCTACTCATGCCAGACTCTGACAGTTACCGCCTCGTCGCTTACGTCTGTTGTTTCCCGTCAAGCTTCGATCCAGCAGAAAAGCTTGGGCTGCTCTTGAAGGACATTCATAAGCCTGTTCCGGGGTATGAAAAGATTGGACCGAGTATGGAGCGTTTCTTTGCAAAGCTGCAAGTTGGCAGTCCCATCAAACGACAGAACGTGAGTACCATAACACAGTGAACTCTTCAGAGACTCACAAGCAATTTCTTAGTGGTCGGTACAAGTTCACCCCGAGTTATTCGACTGTTCAGCAAACCACCGAATAAAAAGCTACGAAGGTCCAGGTGAACCAAACATAGAAGATGCAAGTCCATCAACACTCACCTTCCAAGACACCCCCTGCTAACAAACTTCAGACCTTTCTACGATCCGAGCTACAAACCCTAACCCGCTTCCCAAACACCCAAGCCATCCTCTTCAGCTTCAAGACCTACATGTACAAGGTAACCGACGTAAAGGCGCAGGGTCAGGGACCTGAGTTTGCAGAGGCTATTGAGGGGATCCGGAAGGGCAATGTTCCGGAGATGTGGGATTATAAGGGGGCGCCGAGATGGGGGGAGACTGTTTGCAGGTATTTGAGGTCATGATTTCCATATACGATCTTCTTCATCGGTTATCCCGACTTTAACTATAATAAAGAACACATTTCTAGCACATCATAGCATCATATCCCAATGCTAACGATTTACATATACATGCATTTACATGTGTTCAAAAGTCTCGTTTGCCAGTTGGTTGACTATTGCCTTCTCCCAACCAGCATAGGTATATAAAACTTAGAACAGACGGCAGGGTTTCAGCTCGATCAGCTTCAATTCCGATCTTGTCTGTCAGTTATTCCGGCTTCAACTATAATAAAGAACACATTCCGCTTCAATTCCTTTACCTCATCAGATTATCGGTGTTAGAATTATGGAGGGTGGCTGATCTGTTGTCTCCTCCCCCGGCTGCTCTATATCGTATACGAGATGTGTCCAGCCAGGACAAGAGCATCCTCAGCTTACACTCCCCTCGGAACACTGATTAATATATTTTTTTAGTTTTTATTATATTTTTAAACTACTTTTCGATTTTCTTTTTAGTCTAAGCTTAGCTATATCATGTGATTACCTCTAGAGGAGTTGACTAAGATTGCTTTGATACTCCGTTGTCTTTTGCATCTTGAACCCCTTGCCACATCAACAACCTAGACTTATAAGCCGCCACATAGCCCTGGTAGTCTACCCCAGCCAAAGCGATGTACCCTATCTAGGGGCGGGCCCTCACAGAACCAACTTTTCTATCAATTCCAGTGTCTTTGCCGCATCCTGAGATGCTCGTTGTGCTTCCTCTACCTCGATATCTTGGGCACGACCAGAGAGGGCGGCTGCACAGATAATGGTCCACTGGATCTCAATCATTTGCTGAAACTTTGGAATGTCACCTGTGAGTCGAGTAACCTTAAAGACTGAGCCAGTCTTGACTGGCCTATGGGTGAGGATATTGTGAGCGTTGACCTTCTCGATGCAAGCACACGTAGGGCAGTTAGGTCCCGCAAAACAAGACTGCGATCGCTCTCCGTAGTAGTGCGTTAGGTTAGCTGAGATTCGAGTACGATCATCCCGCTGTGCGTCGAGGCTGATTGGTTCAAGGGCTCTGCCTTGGCCATGCTCTATACGAGGCATCCATACGAACTGAAGCTTAGCCGTTGACGTGCCGTCCTCATTAGGTTTTGCCCCTAGAAACTTGAAAGCAAAATAGCCTCGCCCCCACCAGTCCTGCAACGTCGGACTCAGACAGATCATGTTCCAAGCTCGATCATATGAGCGAGGTTTGTCGGTGAGGCAGCGAAGCGCCGCCCTAATATCGTCGCTTAGAGGACAGCCAAGACAGTGTTCTATAACTAAGTCGACTGAACCAAAGTAGTCATCCTCGGTAACCTTCTTGCACAAAGAGAAGGGGAGAATCTGACAGACGTTGGGATGCGGTTTACCTGTCACAAGGCATGCATCATCATCCAACGTGAGACAAGCCTTTCTCTGGGTGTCGTTCTGATCCGAGGCATCTTGTGAAACTTCCGGCCGGCCAAGGTCTTTGATTATTAGGTAAAGCATATCTGGAAGCCGTCGCGACTAATTAGAAAGGGCGCCACTCACAGTAATCAATCACAGCACAGAAGCTGTTGAGTTGCATTTCCACCACGAAGATGCTGCACTCACGACCGAGTCGAACCAACACCTGTAGCTCTGGTATAGATCTTCTAATCAGAAAACAAAACTGAAGCCTGGTGATCTCAAACTCTCGACGACCGCGTCTTTGGTCCCTTCTGATCTCTTCGATTAACTCGAGGCGCGTCGTGTACTCCTCCGTAGGTATGAGCGGAGCGACGGGTTCGAGGTTAGGGCGGGCGTTTGTAAAATCGAGCAGCGCCTGTCGAGAGGCTTGGTCGGTATATTCTCCCAGGTAGGCCGAAACCGCCTTGATTATTTGATGGTCCATAATGTGATGGTGGGTAGAGTCTTGCCTGAATTCACTGGGAGTGCGTGTCTGTTTGTTTGCCGGTGTTTATGTCACTGTGTGGTGCAGGTGTTCTTCATAAAGAAAGGTAAAGGTTCGTTGAGTCAGAGTGTTGAGCGTGGATGCATTTACAAAGTCTATTCAATATTAGCTCCTGCTATATGTACTGGTAATAAAGGTCAACGCCAAGGAAGTGAGTGCGTGTCGGCCGAAAGTCGTGGATAATCACGCTGCTATGCGACAGGTTCGCAGGCTCTATCCTGACCAAGGGGGTTAATATTAAGAATGTCTTCGCCCACAGAGTCGACATATAGGTAGGCTTATATTTTATAAAGGCCTCAAAGTAGCAATTATAATACTAGCTATAAGTTTATTACATAAATTATATTAAAAATTTATTTCTCTTTACCTTTTATAAAAAGCTAATAAAGGTATTAAGGGAGGTAGCATATTTATACTCCTTTAGTCATATGCTAATCCCACACGAAGTTTATCCCTAAGGATAAAAAGATTATACTCTAAACCCATCTCGGCAACCAATCCTGCGTATTGCCATTGAAAAGCCATTCGAGACCGTTATAAACTTGTCCTAAAAGCCTTGCCACTTTCCCAAGTATTCGCTCTAGAATACCACCTTGACTGTTCGTTTGTTCTGAAGGCCAATCACCTTTGTGACGTGGATGAATGGGATTCACCCGCTCCGACGGTTGCCCTCCCTCATCTGCATGCCTGTTCCCAAGGTTTCCATCACTGACAATATAACCCCCATCCGTCGAGTCACTGGACATGGGAGGGGTGGTACAGACAGTTGTCAGAGTGGAGTGCTGATCTGGAAGTGCTGGGTTGCGTCCTGTTGCATGTATCCCAGCTATAGAAGCATAGGGTGTTGTTGCTATATCCGATTCCTTTTGAGTGGATGAGGTAGAACAGCCTTTCCTGGTTATGGAAGATGCTGAGCTATGCTGGGCTGGTGGAACCCGGAGTGAGGTGAAATCGGATGGCACGTTGTGCTTGGTAAGAGACGACTCAGCCTCCTCCTTTTGTACGTCAACGGGCACAGGCTCCAATAGAGACAAACCTGTGTCCCTCCGTCTGCGAGGCCGCTTGGTCATCCCAAGACAATAGTTGCTGTCTGCTTCGCAGGCGTCATAGATTTTCTTGAATTCGGCGTAAATTTCAGTGCAGCTCGCCCTAGAATTCGGGTTCAGGCGAAGCATCTTCGTCTCGACAAGTTTCACCAAGTCGTTAGAAAAGTCAGATGCGTTTTCATCTTCGTAAAGATCACGGAACGCCTGGGAAACTCGTAAGTGCATGCAACAGTGAGCATCAAGGACGCATGGGGACTGCCACTCACATTGTAGACGGACTGCTTTGCCTGAGCGGCGCATTGCTGGTCCCTATTTCCTCCATCCCCTCTCTGCACATAGTTGAAGAATGTGTCCCACTTAATGTTTGGGTGATTATCCTCCGCTGCTCTTGCTTTTGAGAAATTCTGAACCTCATCCCAGCCCTTCAGATACCACATGAGAAACTCGACAAGAACACAGGCCAGAGACCAGATGTCATAATTCTGCGCAATCTTCTCGTGGACGTCATATTCTGGGGCTCGATAGGTTAGTGATACTCCCACTTTATTCAGACGAGTATTGATCTGAGATTTGGAACTCGTGTCGTGAAAGTCTGCAAGTCCAAAATCCGAAATCGTCAATACACCGTACTTATATCCTTCTCTCTGGTCGCCACCGTTGACAAACCGTAGAATATTCTCCGGCTTGAGATCTCCGTGCCGACCATGGCGTTTATTAATGCCTTCCGATGGTGCGTCGCGAGTGTCTTTGTGAATCATGCAAAGACCATCAATGATACCGAGGCACTGCCTTGCAACCCAACGGGCTGCGTCGGGGTCGCCTGTTCTGGCAAGGGGTGCGGTGTCCTTCCAAAATTCCATCAAGTTTCCCTCCGCACAAGGGAACACGAGATAATAGTCTGTATCTCGTGAGAAGGTCCAGAGAAGCTTGATAAGGTTGGGAGGCTCCTCGTGGCTAAATCTCCAAAGGCTGGAAACCTCCTCCCGGAACGCATCTTCACTTGAGTCGGTCAATTTCTTCACGGCATAGTACTCGGCCATGTCCTAATAGTCGCCGGGCCCGGTTAGATTGAGCATGTTCAGAGATTGGCAGTCGGGGAAGAACCTACTTTGACGCCCTTATAGTGGCCGGGGTGTAACTTGACTTTGCTGACAGCGCCAAACCCTCCTTCCCCCATGAGACTGCTTTCAAGGTAAGGAAGGATGGTTCTTTTGCCGAGATCCCAATGAGGAGGTGTCTTTGCCCTGTTCCCGATCTCGCCAAAGACCGGGACATGAATCTTCCACTGCTGAGCATCGAATGCCTCGAGGTCTATGATACCCCACGATGAGAATAGATTGATCGAAGTCGATTGGCCATCCGAGTCCCTCCTGTTCAATGTTCTCCTTGGCGTGGGACCTCGCTCTAGCTCAAAGGGGAGGTGATTGTCGTCAATACCTTCTGCAATAAAGTCGAGTGTTCTTTCGAGCTTTCCGATAAGGATCAAGATGGCAACAATTTCTTTCCTTTTGTCAAGGTAGCCTGGGCTCGCCTTCCATGTCGAGTCGGGCGTGTTGGTTGCTTCTGTGCGAGCGAGAGCCATTTCAAGCGCCTCAGTGATTCTCTCCTCACTGAGGAGTTTGTCCAGCTCGTTCCGAGGTAAGAACTCATAATCGCGGCCCTTCTCTTGGCTGACGATCATGTATTGGCGAAGTTCTTGCCCGAGTACCTCAATGGGGTTTGTTGCCGCGTAAACCGGGGTTACTGATGGCTTGGGAGACTGTGGAAGGTCTCCCCCGGTGGCGGATTCGGCCTCATCGACGTCTTTGAACGCGACATTGCCCTTACGCTTTTCCGAAGTATGTTGCGACATCGGATCGACAAATGTTGTCTGGGCTGGATACTTCTAGACACGAGTCAGCCCTGTCGTGTTCCGGAGATGTGTGGGGTGGTGAAAACCTCGTGAAACAACCTTGAACAGTACTGACCGCAAGAGGAAGTGGATTCCCAAGTGTGACGTTAGATAGGATAATGCTGTGTAGGGGTAAATATTGTGCGTGTGTTATGGATGGCGAAAGTAATAGGGGGGCTAGGGGCTGTAGATTGTCTTGGGACCACCTTCTCAGCACGCCTTACCCAAGCGCTATATAACGGCCTTGCTAGCTAAAAAAGATTCAGCCTAGCTAGAAGCCTCTTTCAACCCTCCTATGGATCTGGATCTGGTGTGTGTGGACGCTGGTCGGCACCGTGCATGAAAAACCGACTGCAAGGGCCGCAAGGCTCCGAACCGGTTCATTAGCAGCCTATTCAACAGAACTGCCGAGTGGTCAAATCTTTCTCGCATGCAAGCCATAATTGCGAATCGTTACTCGCTGGTGGTTGAAAGGCATTGACGGTAACACAAAGGGGGGCCGGTGTGTCACTACGCCCGAGGCAACTGCCTCGGCGCATAGCACTGCAGCTTCATAGCCACTTATTCTGCAGGTCTCAGCGCACCGGTCAATAGCTGAGCCCCCGCCTGCATGTACGATTACGAGGCGGCTGGGCTCCTACTTTCACATTCGGCGAAGCTGCTAGTCGAGGCCGACACAGGCGAGCATCGGTAGGTCACAAACTGGTCTGCATTGGTCTATTTTCATCTGTGCCTATCCATGCCTTTTTCACCCCCTCCTCCTCAATATCGATGGGGCGTACCCGGTCTTCATGTGTGGGCTTGTTCCTTGTCAGGAGTCCAGAGCTGAGTAGTGGGTGCCCGCGAGCGTGATTGTGATTGATCGTCAGGCAGACTTGCGTTGCATCTGCTGGCTCTCTTCCCGCAGTTAGGGATTGTCCTTTGGTTGCCACCAACCAATTCCCACCACGACAGCTTGAGGCCTACCGATGAGGCCGAATAAATACAGCAGGTAGCCAAGCTCCCCCTCGACCCGAACATTCAACTCAGCCTCCTTTGAGTTCCACTATCCTTTACGCTACAGTACAATCCCTTGGTGCTGCTCTATCACTCACCCACTGTCACTGCACTGCTATGACGCCGATCAACTCCGAGTTCCACACCCATCACGCCACACCTCACCAGCTTTTCCGTGAGCTCAGAAGTATTCTCGGTGACGATGCTCGATTCAAGGTCGAGATGCGTCATAATATCTACAACATCGAAACCGACCAGGACCTAGATCTGGTAAGCATCCTCGGTGCCCTACGTGGGTGGTTTTATGATGGAGATTACTGACTTCTTGCTACGCACAGGACGCGCTGTACAATCGGTGTAAGCGGCGGCGACGTAGGGTGCCTCGTATATCTACCTCGACCGACTTGTAACGCAAGAGTACAAGAGTACACACATCATCCACCAAAGCTAGCCGAAAACCGCGGATACGCTGATAACCTCCGAGATTGGTGTACGGACATGATGGACTACTGTTCACTGGAGGAACTATAGTTTTCGTCATTTTCTACATCATCTTCATCCTTGCATTTGAGGCAGGCCTTGACAGTCGTTTCCCAGGTTTCATTTTGTTTGTGGCCTTGCTTGACATTGCTGTCCCTTAGTACGTAGTTAGTTTCACGGCTAGCCACCTATCAAAAACAAACGACGTTATATTGATTTCAACCCCTAACCTTGTCCCCTTTTTTTCTCTTTGTGAAGGTTAGTACAGTTGCTGTTTAACTTGATGCCTTATCAATGGATTGTGACGAATTGCACAGGTAGATGAATTGCAGGGGAGAGGACATGAAGAATTCGTCTCGACAGGAGCTCTCTAGAGTAACACCCAAATAGTCGTAATGTATTGCCATTTCCCAACGTCTGCTATATTGATCTTTGTCACTTTCTCACAGGCCACGGTGTTAACATTGGGATACGATACTATGATATATCGGAAATATGTTCTTTGTTATAGTTCAAGACTGGTGTACCTGGGCCTGAAGATCAAAGCCCGGCCCTCGATGAGATAACTGAGCCAGAAGATCGTCATTTTCCAAGATAACCTTTCTTTAACTGGCTAAACCATCGAGCTGACAGCTATTCTGCTTAGACCAAAGATCCGGGCCTTCACATAACAGAGCCACTTGCTCCCCTGAGAGTTTTCCTTGCGCCTAGAGTGACGATATACCCCTATATACCACCAAGTACACAGGGTAACGAGTGTGAAGGAAATAGCCAAGACAACATAGATCCAGAAGTACCCTGACACAACCTGGCCGTCCCCATCACCCCAATTAAAAAGGCCCATCGAGAATATACTCTGAAACATGAAGCGTGAGTTTTTCTGCTCCAAGTTTTTCAACTGGTTGAACATACCGCAAAGAACGTTCCTGGCAGGAATATCATCGTGATGACGGCAATAGACCGCATGTGGCGTGAATCGCGGCTGGCAGCTATTGCAATTTCCAGATTGGTTTCTCCTTGTGCCTAGATTTAATTAGAATCTTGTACGCGTCTCTTGGTAGAAGAGGAAGAACTATACCCATTGTGTCGCCATGGCCATGCCGTCAACTCTCATTGTGCAATCCCGTACCTTTTCGTGGTACTCGTCGATGATATCCCTCAGCCGACTTTTAATCTTGTTTCCTGCTCTTTCCATCGCATCTTGTACTTTATCTGTTTCAAGTGGCTGTCGTGGCTGTGAGGGTGGTTTGCAAAATTCTGTTTCCAATGGATACAACTCATAGGCTTTGCCTTTCTCGCCATCCTCACTTAAATCTATCCAATCTGTTGGTTCCTCGTAAGAGAGAAATTTAGGTGTCCGAGAGCAGTGATCGGGGAATACCTCGGAAGGTGGTTCTTGAGGGCCTCTGTACCCTGTCACCACAGCTGATGCCGGTCCTGTTGTCGACATCTTAAAGATGGTATGGTTGAGCTCATCTGCATGATTCTGAAGCTTTTCCAAATTGACAATCCAGTTACTTAACTGATCGCGGAGATACGTTGTGTCCAGCCATGCCGCTCTTTTTGCTTGTTTTCGTCTTGCCTGCTCCTCAGTAGACATGAGTTCCAGGTCTTCGGAAAGCATATCTATCTCGAGAATTTGTGTTTCCAGTTCGTTGATCGTATTGTCAACCAGGCAAACATGCCTTTGTCTCTCTAGTTCCACGAGAATACCGGGCATCAATAGTGGATGATCAGCTTCTGCTTTCACCTTGCCAAGACGCTGTAGCACTTGCTTCTCTGTTGAGATTGGGCAACCAAACATGATGGCAAATGTAAGTTTACAATGGGGAAAGTATGTAGCTGTCAGAGCCAGGTCACCTGGCCAAGCATTCGAAGTCCGGCAATTATACACTATAAAACGTGTGAGATACTCGGACTACATTGACAAGTTGAACTTACCGAAAGCAGAATGCGTCTGTTCATCTTCGAGGCTCATCTCAACCTCTGCCGCCGAAAATGCCGGTATATCGGCTCTGCTGATAGCACGAGCTATCATTCCATGGACGTAGAACTTGTTGACGATGATATGGAATGAATCTTGGGAGAACGGTAATATCCGCAATGTGCGTTGGCCGTTCTTGTTAGACGAGGTTGGTTGCTCTCGTGGCTGGTCGGTCTCGTGACACTCTATTTTCTCGAGCCATTCATCCGATTTAACTTGGCGGACCGGTGGAAAGTCACGCTCTCCATTCCGTCTAGCTAAGCTGCCATCATGATATCAGCAAGTTGATCAAGTTTTTGGAATGTTGCCGTACATCAGAACGAGTCCCGATTCAGTCCCATCGAGAGCTGGATATTCCTATGTAATCGATTAGAACACGACAGTGGCAGTATTAGGATATTACAGTTGTATCGTAGCGATGCCATCTCGATCAGAAGTTCAGGGGCAGTGACAGCAAACACCTACAAATCGTCCTTCTCCAAAACGGGATGTATGTGCTGCACGAATAGACTAAATAGTGAAGCACTTACCTTCTTAAACCACTTATCCCAGTCGTCCATGTTTTCCATAGTCCATACCGTAGGTTTCTATGCTGTCAGGGTTCATGCCGGTTTCAGGCTGAGGGAAATCAACCTACGTCGAGACCTGGAGATAGCCGCACTACTGTTGTGGGCATTTCACTGTACTTGAAAACATTTCTCGGCGCCATAGCATCATATAGGGAGCCATCTTGGGGCCAATCCATGGCGGAAACAGGATGTGATGCAAAGTATTCGCTGGCGAAGGGCGTCACAAAATATTTGGGAGGGTAATCAACTGTAGTTACCATCCAGTACCCCTCTGCCGATAAGACCCCTCTACTGATAAGCAAAAAAAAAGTTTCCCCATACAAAATGCCCAATTTCACTTACACGGTGCTTGGCCAAAATTGAAGTTATTTACGTGAAACAAGTTGTGTCTTACTGAGAGTTTCATGCTGTTTCGTATTATGCTATTGTTGCTTACGCTATATGGGCGGTTTGGCCGCATGGAACTATCGCAAAATTTCTATCAATGCCTCCTCCACGAACACTCCTCCCCAAAGCTTGTAGGACTTTTATCTGCGCCGGCCTTCCATAATCGCCTTGAAAAATGGCTCGAGCTTCTTACACAGAGGATGACGTTATTGAAGCAATATTGGATGTCACAGATAACGGTCTCTCGCAGAACCAATCCGCCCAGAAGCACGGCATCCCTCAGCCGACTCTTTCGAACCGATTAAGAGGTGTACCGCCAAAGTCCGAGGTCACCCATCCCGCCCAGCTGTTATCCAAGTCTCAGGAGTCCAGATTAGTTTCCTGGATACTTCGACAAGAGGCCTTGGGCTATGCTCCTTCTCACAGTCAAGTTCGCGCCACCGTCGCTGCCCTCCTACAACAGCAAGGCAGGGAAAAGCCTATCGGCGTACATTGGCTAGCTAGGTTTATGAAACGACATCCGTCCATAAAGACGAAGATAGGAAAACGCCAGGAGGCGTCGAGGTTCAATTGTTTTACCCCGACCGCCGTCAATTGGTACTTTGACATCCGCGAGAGCGAATATGGCTGGATCAAACCTGAGAACACTGTTAATGTTGACGAGGGCGGCATCATGGCCGGATTTGGTGAGTATTTTGTCGTTTCTTTCATGAGAAAAACTAACCAGCTGCCAATGTAGGCTTGGATTCCTTAGTTATCGGCAGTAGCGACCCCAAGAAGAAAGCCTTCCTCAAAGGCTCCCAGTCCCGCACTTGGACCAGCTTTCTCGAAGCCGCAACTGCAACTGGCCGTCTTCTGAAGCCGGGGATTATCTTTAAAGGCAAAGAGCTCCAGCAACAGTGGTTTGTTGATGAGCTCAAGGAAGTGGCTGACTGGTATTACATCACGTCCGACAACGGCTGGACAGACAACCATATCGCGGTCGAGTGGCTCAAACAGGTCTATCTTCCCCAAACACAGCCGGAAGATGAGTCAGATGCGAGGCTTATCATCTTAGATGGTCATCGAAGCCATGTATCTGTTCGTATCCGCCTTTTCCGGGCCACCTGGGCCGGGGATGTCGCTGACCGTAAATCTAGGATGAGTGGATGGCTACGTGCTTTTTGAACAACGTGTATTGTTGTTACCTGCCGGCTCACTGCTCCCACGGCCTACAACCACTCGACAATGGTCCATTTAATGCATCCAAGGCGGCCTATCGCAAAGAACTCCAAAAGCTGACAAGCCTGACCGATTCTGCGCCGGTGGACAAGGTCAACTTCATCAAGGCCTATGCCA
>NIZV01000215.1:0-75596 GCA_003947045.1 Fusarium ambrosium
AGGTAAAAATCTAACTAATCCGCATACTTATTTAATCCGCATGCTTATTAAGAACGTTACTCTTAGTTTATAATATTAATATATTATTATTTTTTATTTTTTTATAAATAATATTAATAAATAATTAATATATTAAATTAATTATTTTAAGTATTAAAGTATTTTTTATAATAATAAATTATTATATAATATCTTAAAATATTAAATATTTTATATAATAATAAGAATTATTATAATTTAAAAAGCTTATAATTATAAAGCTAAGATATTACTTTTTTATTAATATTATAAGTATAAATATAACTTAGATTAATAGCTTATTTAAGTTACTTAAGTTATTATAAGAGGTAATTAAATAATTATAAATAAAATTAAGAAGAAAAGAAAGGGGTTAAGGTTTTTAAGAAATTAAGTTATATAAGTGATTTAGCTTATTAGAAAGAGGAAGGTTTTAATTATAAAGGTAAAAAGTTTAGGTTATAGCTAATAAGATAAGTTAATAGGAGTTATATATTAGTTAAGGTAGCTTAGATATAGAATTTTAGTAGGTTACTAAAAATTAGCATATATATTAACTTTGAATATAGAGCCATACTAACTCATTGGGGTCGCATCCCGCCTTTAGAAGTATGCCTAGCATTGCTGGGCGTGGTAGGCTCTCTCCACCAGGTAGGCTCACGTTGCCAGTCGGTACCCCCTCGTCTAGTAGGACCCTGTTAACGGCGTGATAGAGAATGGGCAGACAGCTGCAATGGCGCCGGTCGTGCTTCGCCTTGGCTGGCAGTCCCGGGTGCCCCCTGACAAAGTTCGCCAAACCAAGCTCGGTGGCGACGGCAAGGGGGACATGGCTCCAGTCACCCCTATGGACCACGGTAATCAATTCATCAGACATCTGGCGGATGGATTTCTTGACCGGTGTGTCGTCCAATGTTGATAGGTTCACACGTTGTAGAATCAGATGCAGATTGTTAAAGAAGAGACCCGGCTCGCCATGCGGCTGAGCATCCGAGGAAACTGCCCAACGAAGTCCCTCCCAGAATATGGAAATGGCGTCACTCAAAGTTCCCCGCGAGAAGGAGAGGAGTTGCCTGGACATGTGCAGCCCGTAGAGAGACAACGCGGTAGCCACGTTGAACCCCTCATCTGCCCGTTCCCTGAGACATTCAAACTCCCACACAGCTTCATTGCTCAGGAACTCGAATACTGTGCGGTGCATAAACACCACCTTGGAGTGAATATAGGCATCGTGCCGGAGATGGGGAGAGGTACAGAGGCAAAACTTTCCACAGGAAGTCAGTTCAAGCAGCCCACCACATCTGCTCCTCAGTCGCCCTTCGAGCTCGCTGCACAGATCATGCTTCTCCTCGTCTTCGAGCGCGTGAGCCGCCCTGGTTGTATCGGGGTAGTCATCAACAAGAGCAACGCCAAGAGCATATAAATCTTCGCTGGCATCGGGCCATGGTGAGTTGTGGAACGTGTAGCAGAGCCGCAGAAGTCGTGATGCCTGCATCTGATGGCGTTTGTCTATCTTGCGTAGCATAAGCTGGAACATATCCTCTAGCTCAGGTGGCAGCTCATCGACGCGACGACGCAGCTCTGAGATGCGGTCGTGGTCCGCGAAACCGCTGAGCAGCTTTCGACACGCAAGGACAACCCACAGAAACACTCCGGACGACTTGTCAATGACGTCCCTGATGATCTCCTTGCCCTCTTCAGCGTGCCGCTGGATCAGCCTCTTCATGTACTTGTGGCTTCCGATTATGTCTTCGACATATGACTTGATGTCGCTGCGGTTCAAGTCCTGAAGATTCAGCTTTGGGACGTCTTCAAATGCTGCCACACAGTCTGGGATTGGCCGGCTCGAGACCATGATCTTCATGCGAGGATTTCCAGCCAAACTTCTAAGAAAGTCAATGCCGTCCATGTAGCTGCCGGCAAACTCGTCTAGCCCGTCAATGAGGAAGTAGAACCTCCCCACATCGCTCGTGCTGTTAGCTATCACCTCAAAGGCGTGCTTTGTCTCTGCTGGCGACGGGAAGTGAATGTCGTCTTCAGTATTCTTTTCTGCTGTGTTATACATCTCTTTCCACATATGTGGAAGGACCTCGGGAATCAGATCGCGGTTCGCTGACAGAATCTGATGGAGCAGCGTCCTTGAGAGCCCTTCTTGGGACTTTTGTTTCATAGTGCCAAGATTCATGAAGAAGAAGTTGCAAAGATGGTATGGCTCACCCTTCGCCCAATCGGAAAGGAGCTTTCGGATACGGTCGCCCAGGTAGAGGTACTTCATCAAAGTTGATTTGCCGCTCCCAGCCTTGCCCGAAACCCAGTAGATGCCGGAGCCAGACCGCAGCCAACTCGACAGATCATCCCACGGAACGTCATTTCTCGGGGGCTCAAGAGCCCATTGTAGAGTCTGATTGTGGGCTATGGCAATGCTCTCTCTTCTGTCGTCTATCCTCCTGAACCAGAGCTTTGCCAGTATGCGGTCTTTGCACCTCTCGACGATGGTGAGTTTGGTCGATTCACGGATAGCTTTCGGGAAGTTTGCTGATGCTTCCAGCAGAATCTTGAGTTGTCTGAGATCTTCCAAAGCCTCAACATCTTGACGGATGTAGTCGTTTGCCCTCTCGACAGGCACAATCTCCATGATCTTGGTGATGAAATGGGCTAGTTCTTGGACGAGAGACTCGAATTTCTCCTTGTCCCGGATCGCCCAGCGGGTCTTTTTCGAGGAAGACTGTTTATCCTTCTTCTTCTTCACCTCATTTTTTTCGTGTCTCTTATAATCAGCAACAAACGTGTCCCAGCGGCGGCTGCTGATCTTTTGTCCCTTGAGTAACAGTCCATTCTCCTCGGGAGCAACACATAATCCATACCGCTGCGTAAGTTTCGACTCATCTTCCAGCAGTACTTCAATGCATTTTAGTATCCGAATGACCACTCTTTGCGTGTCAGGGTCATCCAGCCGCGGGTCGTAGTTCGAGCTGAGCAATCCGACCTGCTCTGCCCACTGAAGCAGTAGCGTCTTTTCAATATCCAACTTGGTTGCGAGGATTTCATGATCTCGGGTGAGGTGTCGCGAGTCACCAACAAGGTTGAAGAGATCGATCGTATCCTTGAACGCGCCAATAACCCCGACAACACCCACAGCGCCGAGAACAAGCCCAGCAACCTCCGCCATGTCGAGGAGGCAACGAAAAGGCGTAATAGACGCCTATATGTTGTTAGGTGTTATCACTCTACGTCGCTATTAACCTAGGAAAGGGAAGACAAACCGAGCAAACGTTGAGAATGGCTGCGGTGAAGGTTTGTTGGAATGGGTGGAATGATCGGAAGTGGGAAAAGCAGCTGAAGCTTAGGGGACAAAAAACTCCAGAAATTCAGCCTCGACAAGGCGGATACAGTAAGAATCAGATGACCAATGTCTGCTCCAGGTATCTGGGTAATGGAGGTGATAAAAAACCCCTAATTGGATTGATTATGGGCGTGGCTGTACGCCCTCATTGGGTTGGGCTGGAAGCCGGGAACCGGGGGGTTGAAAATGCAAATTGCTTAATTCTGTCGAATGGGCTGGGAGTTGTACGGTTTACTGCCTCGATCTGTCCGGGACATGAAACGCGAAGCTCCATCTCCCACGACTGTGTTGGAAATGTCATGCGATCGTTCCTATCCCCTTAGCTGGCAAGGAGCTTCAGGTCACCCCGGGGGGTTCAGACCAATTGTATTTGTGAAGCTGAGGGATCCTTCAATTATCATCACTGAATCTTGCTTTGAGAGTAAGTACTCAGAGCATATTAGTGTTCTAACAGGTGAGGTCATTCTTACCGCATAGCTCGGTTATCCCAATAACACTGGGGCGAAGTACAGAGTGCAGCTCCTTGCCAGCTGGGGATAGGCGGTTACCCAGGGGACAACGCATAACGATGACCCTCCGTTTGTTCCTTATAAAGGGGGTAACATTCACCATAATAGCTTTACTATCAAAGCTATTATTGACGTATATATGTGAATATAAGTAATAAAAACATCTCTAAAATATCTATTGCTTGATTAGTTAGCGTAAAGCCATCTTCAATATATTCTCTTGTGTAAGTAACACTGACATGGTACTTGCATATCGGCCGCCGATGCAAGTTAGCAATCATTTCGCTGGCGGAGACATGCCTTGCGCCATTTCCGCCACATTTATTAGGAGCCTGTCTAGGGCACACTTACTACTACGGACTATTCAGCCCAAATGTCTCCGTGGATGGCCCTACTAGTCAGTCCAGAATCTCAAGTTCTGGTCCGATTCTCATTGGTTTCTTGCTTCTCCACAAAGATCTACTGCTGTGCTCACGAATATTATTAACCAAAGTTACCCTCTCCGCTGACTTGCGCCTACAAAGCAGGGCTTGAGGTAGGTACGGGTAAGACATACATTCTCATGCATAGGGAGTGTCCCGAGGTCTAGTTCTAGATGTCGTAGCGTTTTCATGTCCCCGCTCGATCGAAGGAGCACTATGAAGTCAAGCTAAACAGGAGTTACCGATATCTCACTAGAGCCACGAGATAAACTCCCATGCGGCGTGGTATATGGGGTCCTAGATCGTAGCACTTTTCGCGCTATATTCAAGCTTCACGCTGACCTTTGCTGTCATTGTGTTCCTCACTCCCGGGTAGACTTCTACGGAGGTGTTTCCGTTTCCTACTAGTAAGGCGACTCTAGATAAGGATTGGACGCTTGCAGCACTGCCAGGCTCAGACCATTAATTGGACATAGCAGCTGTACTTGGGTGTTCATGTCATCCCACGTGCTTAGCGGTCAGTCAATACCTTCTCGATTGCGAATTCGTTTGACACATCCCCGTCCTTACAATGGCGCGAACCAACATGACACTGCGTTAGAGGCCTGTTCCTAGCTCTTATCATTCTCAAGTCTGCAAATGGCTGATGACATTGGCACGATGTAAGGATGCGACATCTTATCTGCGAATCAGAACCCTTTGTCGATTGCGTGATGAGCTTTAGTGGGAAACTTGAGCGAACCGACATCTCGCGAGATCAACTTTAGAATTGCGTGCTCTGGTAGGACTGAAATCCCTGGCGATCTCATCTTAGCGAAGAGTACCACCGGCACATTTTCGAGAAAATATATGAGGATACCTTACCCGATCATCCTCGGTTGCCCGCTCTTGGTGATTTTCATGCAAGCACTTATAACGCGGTATCTCACCAACGTAGCCAAGCGAAGTTACAGCTGATTATTCGCGACCATGGCACTCTCAGATATTCCTGAGCTCGTCAAGCGAGCCTCAGACTCAATCGAACCCCCACTACCACAGTCAGCTGGGTATGTCGTCGTTATTGTCATTGGCTTTCTCATTGCGTTTTTCATGATGTTCGCTACCCACGTTTTGAAGAAGACGGTGGGAGAAGATAATAGAACGACTGAAATGTTCATGACGGCAAACCGACGAGTTGGAACTGGACTGACAGCTTCTGCTGTTATCTCTTCCTGGCTTTGGAGCACAGCTATGCTTGGCAGCTCTCTTGTGGGATACAACTTTGGCGTTGCCGGCCCGTTCTGGTTTGCGGCTGGGTAGGTTGCTAGCTTCATCACTTTGGCAGACATGAGGGACTGACAACGGCTAGATGCTCACCGATGATTGTCTTTTTTTCACTCTTGGGCATTGCCTGCAAGTTGAGGGTTCCGGAGGCTCACACTCTACTTGAGATTGTGAGAATTCGGTACGGGACAGCTGGCCACCTTGTCTGGATCGCACTCTGCCTCATCAATAACATCATTGCCATCGCAAACATGCTTCTTGGCGCTAGTGCTGCTATCACTGCATTGTGCGTGTAACGATTCCGGTGTTGGGATAAACCTAATCGTGAATAGGACTGGCATGCACATCATCGCCGCTACTTTCTTGCTTCCTGTGGGAGTCGTCTTGTATACCTTTGTCGGTGGTATCAAAGCGACCTTCTTGACAGATTACTTCCACACCTTTGTCATCACCATCATCATCTGCTTTTTCACGATCAAGACGTTTCTCACACCCGAGATCGGGTCTCCCTCGAGCTTGTTTCAGCTTATTGTTGAGGCTGGAAAGGCGAACCCCGTCGCCGGTAATGAGGACGGGTCATATCTGACCATGACAAGCAAGGGGGTGAGTGAGGCCGATGAATGGATTAACTGTGCAGGTGCTAACTTTTTAGGCCATGTACTTCGGAATCATCCATGTCCTCGCCAACTTTGGTCTTGTCATTATGGACACAGGCTTCTTTGCAAAAGCCTTCAGCGCCGCTCCGCAAGCCGTGGTTCCAGGCTACATCGTTGGAGGCATTGCCTACTTTGGCATTCCCTGGTGCCTAGGAACTCTTATGAGTCTCTCGGCTATTGCACTTGAAGGTTCTGAAAGATTCCCTACATATCCCCGTCGAATGTCCACAGTCGAAGTGTCGAATGGCCTAGTCATGCCTTATGCTGCCATCGCAATTGCAGGCAAGGGAGGTGCGGTCGCTGTGTTGCTCATCACATTCATGGCTGTCACTTCGACCATCTCAGCCCAAGTCATTTCGGTGTCATCCATTATTAGCTTCGATATCTACCGCCGATACTTCAACCGAAATGCTACTGACAGGGACGCCATTCGCTGGAGCCACATTGGTGTTGTCTTTTTCGGCCTTTTCTCAGCAGCCTTTTCCACCGCCCTATACTATGGAAAGGTCGACCTCGGTTGGACCTTGTATATGCTAGGAGTCCTGACCTGCCCTGGCATCTTTCCCACAGTATTCACGATTCTCTGGAAGAAGCAGTCCAAGGCCGCTGCCATCATCTCACCTCTACTAGGCCTGGCCACTGGCATTGCTGTGTGGATAGGAAGCGCCTCTTCGATGTATGGGGAAGTCACAGTGGCATCAACCGGCCAAATTTTGCCATGCATGTACGGAACCGTCGCCTCCGCTCTGAGTCCTGGCCTCTATTCTGTGGTTATTTCGCTCATCAAACCGGACAATTACAACTGGGCTGATTTCCGGAATGAGCGTCTTGCTTTTGATCAGACAAAGACTGCCGGACAAAGCGATGAACCAGTGTCTCACGAAGAAAGAGTTGCAAGCTATACAGCGGACAAAGCGAAGCTTAAACGGTGGGGAACACTCGCTGCGGTTTGGTCCCTGGCCACATTTTTGGGGCACTGGGTTCTCTGGTACGTACAATCGCATGCATTGTTCTAAAGTGCAAGGACTAATTCATTCATCTAGGCCACTCCCTATGTACGCATCGAAGTACGTGTTCGGAAAGGGATTCTTTGATGCTTGGATCATTGTGGCCATCATCTGGGTGTGGATCACCATGTTTATTGCAGGCTTCTACCCTGTCATTGACGGTTGGGGTCAGCTGAAGTACGTTTATCGGCAACTGACGGGGGGTACACCTGATGCAAAGGACCAGGGTAGTAGCTCTGAAGCGCCGACGATTCGAGAAGAGATTATGAGTGACCCTGAGAAGTAATTTAGTCGATGGAGTGTTTGATTAGGTAGAGTGGAGAGGAGCTGTCCACGACATTGACCTTCATACCAGCAATGGTCGGACCCGAACATGAACAGAGCAGTAATCTACGTAAATTTGAATTCTTTGAGTCTGTGATAGCACTATGTCCCTTCTCTAGAAAAGTGGTCTATATTTAGCTGAATCAGAAGCTTTCTTCAGATCTCAACGTGATGCGCAGCCCATGGGTGGAGTTATCTGGGGCATTGAGAGACTGAACAAATGCTTTGCTAGTTCGGGGGCCCAATTCCCTAAGCACCCGAAGTCTTTGAGAGGGGTTATCATGTTCTCATGTAAAAGTATCAGGCTTTGTCTTGACGCATTGATAACCACATTCATTGTTACAACACAATCGACAGCGCCTTTTAGAGACGTCAGTGATATCAACAAAGAAGTTTCTGAATATATAGAGCGTCAAATGACCCGATAGCAGGGTAAATAATTAGTGATTCAGTATCCAGCTACAACTATATAGAGCAAGCCTCGCACCGAAAACCATTAACCAACACGCTACAAACATTAACAGAACCCACACACCACAAACAGCCCAAACCCTCAAAACACACCAATTTCCCGAACCTACACGGAAAACACCGCAAAGATGCCCGAGTACCCAGTTCAACTCCACATCATCGAGAAGAAGGACTTGACTGCCGTCGACAAGGTCCAGGCTGCCATCGATGAGATCTATGGCAAGGGTTTGACCGAGGTCAAGGAGGATGCCTCCAAATTCGTTGTCAAGACGATCATGGCGCATCCTGAGAACCTCCTGGGTGAGCTCAAGAAGAGGGGATGCTAAGTTCTCTGTGTGATAAGAACGTTTGTGGCTAGCATATGCATAGCTCGAGAAGTTGATCAGAGCGAAAGGGGACGAATGTGTGTTAGCTAATATTTTTAATCAATTGAAAGCTTATTAGAGCCCAAATCAACCATCTTGCTACCTTTCTCTACTATATGCCACGTGTTCCTCGTATTGATGTTGAAGTTGAAAGTCGGTATGACATGTTATATGGAGAATCTATGTCCGCAACGTTACCTGGCGGTGTATAGCGCAAGGTCCGAGGCCGACGAGTCTGGACCATGTTCGGGCTTCGGTGAGGTTAGACCACCTATCGGGAGGCCCGAGTGACAAGTGGTGCGAACGGGTTAGTGCCCACTCTGGTGGAAATACTTGCCATATCCAGCCACGTTAATGAAGTGGATGCTAATGTGAATGCCGTCCGTGACGGTACTCTCGGCTGCCGGGGGGGTTCTTGACTATAGCACCCATATGCACACACTCCGTAAACCCCGTCTCCTACCCTTTTTGTCACCAACTGTCGATATATACTTCTTGACTAACTAAATAAGCATAACATGGCGGGAAAAAAACATGTCATCCGCTAACCTTGCCGGGCGGCCCGAATGGGGTTCGTCCCAATCCCATGGAATGAATACGAAAAGCTTGAAATCCCCTTTAATAATCCTTCCGGCTCATAATTCGCTTCAACGGTATTTGTTACAATGAAACGCGCTCAAAATGCCACCACTGACGTTGAGACGTTTCTAGAATGACAGGGTTGTTCCATTGGTGGAACTTCATTATGCGGCACTTCGGAGTGGGTCGATCCGTCCGCCTCATTTGGATAATTGTTGTTATACAGACCTATATAAGACGGGGACTACATGTCTTTCTTGGTAGTTTGTTAGAGCAGCCAGTATCTTGGAATATCTACAATCATGGCGTTTCTGAAGCTTACCCCGACTCTTCTTCTGGCTATCCTCAGTGGGGCCTCTGCCAAGGACATCTTTGTCTCCCCCACTGGCACTGGTTCTGGTACTCTTGCTGCTCCCTATGGATCTATCCAGTCTGCTGTGAACGCGGCCAAGGCTGGTGATACCATTTACCTGCGAAAGGGTACCTATGCTCCCTCGGCCAACATCCAGTTCAAGACAAGCGGAAGCAAGGGCTCTCCCATCACTGTTCGACCTTACCAGAGCGAGAAGGTTATCATTGATGGCGAGAACATGCCTGGGTAAGTTACCTAGAGAGCTTTAAGTGCATTCAGTTTACTAACAGTCACTAGTACCCCCAAGAAGGTGGACGAGGCCCTGCCCAACGCTGAGCGAGGTATCTTCCACATCCAGAACGCCAACTACTGGTCCTTCTACAACCTGGAGTATGTATCTATTCTGTGGCTTACGAGACTCTATACTTACGCATCTTCAGGCTGATCAACGGCCCTTACGGCATCTACGCTCGTGATGCCTCCAACAACTACTACGAGGGTCTCTCCACCCACGACAACTACGAGACTGGCTTCCAGCTCGAGGGTGCTTCCGCCAACAACGTTGTCGTGAACCTCGACTCTTACCGCAACCGCGATCCCCGCAAGAACGGTGAGAGCGCCGACGGCTTCGCCTGCAAGGACGGCACGGGTGAGGGCAACGTCCTCCGCAACGCCCGTCTCTGGGACAACGTCGATGATGGTCTCGACCTGTACATGTTCGGTTCCCCCGTCACTCTGGAAGAGGTCTATGCTTGGGGCAACGGTGTCAACCGCTGGGGTTTCAGCCCCTTCGAGGGTGATGGCAACGGTTTCAAGCTTGGCATCAAGAACAACCCTGCCGCCAACCACATTGTCAAGAACTGCATTGCTTTCGACAACCTCAAGAAGGGCTTCATCGACAACGGCAACCCCGGCACCATCGACTTCCAGCGCAACACTGCCTGGAAGAACGGCGACGTTGGCTACAACATGAAGAGCTCCTCGTCCAAGATGACCAACAACATTGCTGCCTCCAACGTTGGCTCCCAGGTCAGCTTGATCAGCAGCGTCAAGCAGTCCGGTAACTCTTGGAACACCAAGGATACCTGGAACGACAAGTCTTTCAAGAGCACTGATGCTTCCACCCTTAAGGGTGCTCGTGGCAGCGATGGCCGTGTCAAGGCCAGCGACTTCCTGATCCCCGCCAGTGGCGCTGCCATTGGTGCTACCACCAAGGCCAAGATCTAAGGATCAGGGGGTTTTAGACGTTTACGATGTACATATTATTGTTCGGAAAATAGTGGTTTAAGCCCTAGGTTTGTCCGTTTTGACGGCTGTATATACAAACATTTATAGAGAACGCCAGCGACTTCGTTCTAATCATGTCCACTTCCCGCATTCGTAGAAATCTATGTGAAGGATATTTAAACCAGCTCAACCTTAAAAACCGCTGTACCAGAAATTTCTTTACAACGTTCACAAACATCGTTGCGAGGCTGGTGGTTTGCCACGGGGATGTCCTGGGGAATCCACTCGCTGTATATCCCAATCCTCGTGAACTGCCCCTGTCCTGTTGATTTGAGTACCAGTCCAAACCGGGTGTCACTCCCAGGTCCCATACTATTTTCCGGTCCGAAGTGAAACAGTAGTTCTAGCAACCAGACCGACAAAGACTTTGCCTTTATCTTCTCTTCCTTGTCAAGAAAAAGCTCCACCGAGTGCTCGCCGCCATCATCATGACGAAAGCGGGCCTCCCCAGAGGACAGCTTGAGCGTGGTGTTGACAAGAGGGCCATTGATGGTGATACGGCTGCTTGCAACACTTCCAAAGGGCAACAAAGCATTTCCGACTTGGACTACAGCCTCCAAGATGGTTGCGGTTTCTTGGTGCGTATCTCTCCCCCACGTTTCGGGCTGCCACTCTACTTCCATCAAATGGGAGGCCCATGAGAATGATGGCCCACCCGTCGCCTCTGTTCGTTTTTGACCGGCTTTGACAGTCCAAAGAAGTCCTCGAATGAGAGAAGGTTTCCATAACCCAGCCAGGTAATCGGATGACGATAGACCAGCCTTCTCTGCGAAGCGACTAGCCACAGCTGCAACAGCATTCAACCTGTCACTAGCGAACGTCAACTGACGGGCTGAGTATTTTTCCACGGTGCCAGCCCACTCCCCGTAGAGTAGATCATCACTTTGTAAGGGGAGCATTCCAAAGCGGTGCTTCTTGCCGGAGCTGTTGCAGAAGTATGATGCTCTTTGACTCCCATAATCGATGATCCTCTCAGATAGAGCCTGTTCCTGAAAAGTCCATGCTCTTGTGTCGATGGGCTCCTCCATAGGCCCCTTCCATTTAACGGCCTGAACAAGGTCGTAGTCTCCCTCGGCGTTTCTCATCGGTAATGCTACTCCTGGAGCTGGGTGAAGTCTGTCGTGCAGAAAACCCCCATGACAAGTGGTTGCGCAAGATGCTGAAAGAGTAACTAGTGCACCCTGATAAACCTCGGGCATCTTGTTGATCTCTCTGGCTTTATCGTCGTCGTCATCCTGGATGATACACATGGAATCTATCCAGAGATAGGGGAGATTCAATTCGCGGCATGTACGGATAGCGTCGCGGAGGGTTAGTGGCATGTCGTCAAGGTTGATAGACTGGTAGCGATCTTTAACGTTTGTGCTGATCGTCTGGGCTTTTTGAGGGCCGCCCCAACAGTAAGACAAGGCGGCCCAAGTTGGACTGCCTATGGGAGCCGAGTCAACGAGGCGGAGGTTTTGAACGTCGACAAGTCGAGATGGGGGCGGTAAGGAAGTCCTAGTGCACTCTGTATGCGAACTCAAGCAATCCTTCAACGAGGTTTGCATTTTTGCGAACGCCTTTTGGGAACTGACAGCCGGCTGAACAGCGTGCAACGTGAATTTGTTCCCACAAGAAGCATCTGGTTATACAATGAGAGACGGTTCGCTATAGGTTTGATCGACTCACCCTTATGAGGCCATAGGTTAAACCTTGTTACACCCATCGACAGCCAACTCTCTGGGGGACCATTCCGTCTCCAAGCCCCTTCTATGGTCATCCCATGGGTACCATCTGCCCTGCGAAGATACCAAATCGTGACGACGAGAGTGAACTGACAAGCAACATCCTCGTCAACAACTTTCACCGGCGTTCTAGGTATAAGATCTTTCTCAAGAGTGACAATGCAGGGTTGAAAAAGGGCGCAATTGTTCAAAGCCGCGTCGAAAACATCTGCTCCAGGAATGCGAAAGACGCCTAGACTGGTTTCGCGATTCTGGGAGGTTGCGGCTTTGGCTGTGTCTACTACAAAGACATCGCAGTGCTGACATGTGTGGAGACGATATTCTTTAGCTTTCTGGCGGAATATGTCCATTGTTCATAGTGTTTGGCTTTGTCAAGTTAGAGAGGAGGGGTCTACAAGCTGATAGGTCTGTTGGTATAGGGTGAGGCATTAAGCCGGTGGAATAAATGACGGGCCGACTGTCCAATGAGAGAACTGCCGCGCCAATAGGAATACCACATTGTTTCTTCAAATTATCCAGTCTGACTCGTTGGGAGGATACATCGTCTGCAGTATCATGTTTTGAAGGTGGCCTTGGTTCATCAGGGCAAGGATTGTCGTCCTTCTGAACCTTATCTCCTTCTCAGGCCTGACCAATAGGACGCGAATTACCGAATACGGTAATTTTGCCTAGTGCTGACGCGGTGAGCAAAATGGGGGTTTCTGACGTGATGCAAACTCATCCCATGCATAATCACTGTCGTTTACTGATCATTCCATTCAAGCTCGGCAAAGACCACATAACAGTCACTTCAAGTCCCTGCAGCCATGGAGCCACCGCAAGTCGCTGTGCACCCCGTCACCAAGACCCGACGCGGTCTACGAGTCACCAGGGAGAAGCATCAAGGGATATCGTTTGTCAACGCAACTACAGTCGCAAAAGTACCAGGAAATTCGAACATCACCGCTACAAAGCTCAAATTCGTGCTTGAGAAGCGGCAGAAACCTCGACAGACGTCAAGGCCGGTGACTGATGATGACTTGCGACGTGTACAGGGGGGTGAGAATCGAAGAATTGCACCCAGAACGGGTTCAAGCGATCACGACAGAGACGCATCGGAAGAGTCTTGTTCGGCGATCCCATATCAGTCTGTCGCTAGCAGAATTCCTAAGGAATCGCTCTCTTTTCCATTGACTAAAGCATGGCGTCAACTCAACGAGGCGGACACTCGTTACGTCCCATCACCTTCTGGCATTACCCTACCAGACTGGGTCTTACACGGACTTCCTGCCGAAATCCCCGACGAAGGACGAAAGTGCTTTCATGCATACCTCTTCTCATGTCCAATAAGGCACTACCCATTTGAGCAGTTACAAGTCGTTTCATGGCAGCCATTGTCAATGGATCAGAGTCGCTTTGAACGTTTGATGCTGGAGCCACTGATGCTCAATTGTACATTGACTATGGGGGCCTTGTTCCTCCTGCTAAAATCCGGGACAAGGGAGCCAGCAGGGTTTTCGATGCATTCGGCAAAACTGTGTGCTTTAGTCAACAAGCTGCTGGGGGACCAGAAACAAACCATCAGCAAGACAGTCGTTGTAATTCAGTCTATTGCGAGCTTGGCTATTCTTGCTGTAAGTTCTTTTTGAGTTTGTCGATTTGACTTACTGACACGGCGTGCTAGACGTTTCTCGGATTGTATGACCACTGGTTGGCCCATCTGAATGGTCTCAAGCTACTGGTGCAGGCAGCGGGTGGCTTGCAGGTTCTCCCACTACCAGTACAAATACTTGTAAAAAAGTGAGTTCAGCACGAATTAATCCATTGTGATACTAACACACTTTAGAGCAGATTTGAAGGGGGCGTCTGAAATAGTCACGACCCCCTTTTTCGCCCAAGGACAACTGCAGAGGCCAATCTCAAAAAGCCTCCCTCGCGACCAGCGGATGGCGATAGAAGCCGATGTCCAACTGGCGGTTCGCCAATATGATGGTCTATGCGATGATTTGTGCGACACCATCGCATCTCTGGCTACACTTGTCGCCACAATCGACTTTGCAGCATCGCAACGAGGGTCGCTGATATTTGATCCGCTCGCGCTAATGGAAGAGTATCACGGCATCGAGTATCGCTTACTGATGGCTTCAGTCCCAATACAGACACGCCTGGAGGCCCTTGATAGGTGTTTCAGCGGGACTCATGTGTTCCAAGACCACAACAACCTCTCGTTCAAGTCGCCTAGCGACATGGAACATGAAGCTGAAAGGTCTCTTGACATAGTTCTTCGTCTTGCGGCTCTCTTCTACTTCAAAATGGTTAAAATGGGTCCACCTGATACTTTAGACGGACTGGTGCATATGATGCAGGTCTTGAACGAGCACATGCGTCGTATCACACATCTCCCTTTATCCATGGCGACTGACCCCCCACACGGACTTTCTCGAAGTGCTCTCGTGTGGATTGCTCTTATAACGGATCGAATACTGAGAAAAAGTGATTCGGAAAGATGGAACTGGGGTTCGAGGAAGGTCGATCGGAATATCGCCCGGGACTTTTTGTTATGGGTCTTGAGCGGGGGAGATATCCGTCATGATGATTTGCGACTGTGCCGCATCTTGGACTTGGGAAGATTTGAGGTTGGCGCATGGAACCCCCGGACACAGATTCAACGAATCCTGGCATCATAACACTCCCGTTGAAACAGTTCCGGGGTTTCAAATGAGGAAAAGCTTAGCTTATCAACAGGTCTCCGCTGAAGAAGGTCGCTAGCAGTCATCTCGTCTCGGAGTGGAGGCCAGCGGTCCGGTGGGATGAGTGTTACATTACCGCGTTCGGCAACCTCAATGCGATTGGCCAGTTTCAAGAAAGATGGTGTTGACGACTCAACCCATGCCTGTAACTCGCTTCTTTACCCATGGGAGATTTCAAGGTTACGTGATGACATGAGTGTTTTTAGAGGTGCTAGTTTGCGAGGTGGCCGGTTCTCCCGTGTTCATAAATGGTACCCTAACCCCTTCTCCATAGAAACTCTCATAATCCCATCTTATTGCCACTTCCCGAAGACTACCGGCTGCACCTGTATCTCTCCTCTCGGCATCATGTTGGAAATCACCGACCGAGCAGTCCCCGGAGACTCTCTAGTTCTCGTGACAGGCGCAAACGGGTTGTTGGGCTCACATATTTGCGACCAATTCCTTCACTATAGCTATCGAGTCCGAGGTACCGTTCGCAGCATCGAGAAGAATGCCTGGCTCGTTAAACATTTCGAAGAGAAGTATGGAGCTGGACGTTTCGACCTCGTCCAGGTCGATGACATGGCTACTGAAAAAGCATTTCATGAAGTAGTCAAAGGCAAGACAACACTATCACCGATACTGAATAGCCTACTTACCAAATTTAACAGGCGTCTCCGTCATCGTTCACACAGCTTCCGTCGTGTCCCTCGATCCAGACCCGAACAAAACGATCCCTTTTGTTATCTCCGGTTCCCTCAACGCTTTGAAGGCAGCATATGATGAAGGCAGCGTTAAACGGTTTATTTATACCTCGTCCTCTGCTTCCTTATATAACCCGCTGGATGAACCTCGCGACATGGTGACGCAAGATACCTGGAACGAAGAGTCCATAAGGCAAGCATGGAAGGACCCACCATATGAACCAGAGAGAGGGATGGCGGTATACGCGGCGGGTAAAACGCAGGCAGAAAAGGAGGTTTGGCGATTTTACAAGGAGCACCGTCATGAACGGGTGGATTTGGTCGTGAATACTGGTGATTTTACCCTCCTGATTACTGTCGAGTGTCTAGGTACTAACTGATATTAGTTCTTCCCGACTCCAACCTGGGCAAACCACTTGATCCAGTTAATCAGGGATACCCGAGCACCTCTGAGTTTATCCCACTGCTGTGCAAAGGACAGACATTTCCCATGCACCCTTTCTTCCCTCGTCGTATGTATCTAACACCGAGCAACCGCTACAGCATTGATTGACGTCTCTATAGAGTACTACGTTCACCCCCAAGACACTGCTCGACTTCATGTTGCAGCTGCTATTCTTTCAGATGTGAAGGAAGAGAGGACTTTTGCATTTGCCGAAAGATTCAGCTGGGACAAAGTCTTGACCCTCCTTCGGGAGGCTCATCCCAACAGAACCTTTCCAGATGACTTTTCGGGTGGAGATGATCCTCATGAGATTCAAGGTCGTAACAGGGCGGAGAATCTGCTTCGTATGTTAGGCCAGCCAGGATGGACGAGCTTGAAGGATGCAGTGATGGAGAATATCGAGGGCTTGTAGCTACTAAGCGATGTGTGACTTCTAGCTAGCTAGAGAAAACATTGATGTACATGGATGCCAGTCTAACACATGATTCAGTTGGCTTAGACAGGGAGACATTGACGGTGCACACGGGTCTATTGAGGGCCAGGCATTCTCCTCGTCTGACGTGAAATTGTTCTCATTCTTGGAAAGATAACCCAGTCTGTCTTGAATAAGGGTTTGTTGGTGGGCTACTTTGTTGAAGAAAAATACCGTCTGCCGCAAAGTCACGTTGGTAAGCACTGTCTGCGGACCATGATCCCATTGCGGTGCCGCAATTGCCTTTGTTGCAGCCAACAAAGGAGCGTAAATGCTGTAGGAGGTTGGGCCTACTGGGATATGCTAAATCTGTCTCTAGGACTTTACCACTCCTGTTTCGCTGACGCGACATTCGCTGCATTTCAACCGTTGGTCACCTTAGTAACTTGATAGCAAATCTCTAAACCTGGGCTGAACAAGCCTGACCATGCTAGAAAGTGCATCTGAAACCGTATTCACTCGGCTATGCCCGGGAATACCATCACTTTTAAGCTTTTATCAACCCGGTTCCTTACCGCAGATCAGCTAGTTGTGTGCTGTCCAGCAGCAAAACTCGAGGCTGAAGTCATGCAACGTTGCACTCCGGCCTCTGGAAAATGCAGCCCTGCATGCATTGCTGCTCCTCAGCTGAGGACGTGTCGTATTGCTGTGGTCCGGGCCCCAGAAGGATGAAACATGCGACTTGTGTGGCTGTGTCAATGCTTTGGACTGCATAACCCACACGGCTGGCATGCTGCTACCGCCGTTTTACGACTGGTGATAACTTCATTGTGGCTCCACCTGTTGGCTCGGTGTTGAAGTGAGCTGGCAGGCGCAGTTTTGGGCCATGGACCGACCGAGTATTTGGAAAATCCAAGATTAGATCACAACTCTGTGTGTAGAGGATCACAGGATCAGACACAGGCAATTGTTACGTTGAATAGGTAGTGAGATAGAGCAATGATGGGACAGCAGCTTATAAGAGACGGGATTCCTTCACCAAGCTCAACATTCAGATCACCACCACAATCGCAGTCACCAAAGCACCCTCCCAATTTACCATCATTTTTCATTCTCAGCACTAACTTAGTTCATCACTATGAAGGCCAGCGCTTTCCTCTCTAGCTTCTCTGCCGCCATGGCTTTTGCTTCAGTGGGCTTTATATACTAGCTGCCATGCCAAGGCTTGTTTCACTAACATATCTCAAGGCCATCCCCCAGGCCAGCAATGCTCCAAAGGTGGTCAGCGCCCCCATCGACGGCTATGAAATCACGCCTATGAAGTGGACCGGACAGGTCGACAGGCGCAGCGAGAACATTACTCTCGAAGGCACACTCGAGGAAATCACAGTCAAGGCTCGAGAGATCAACCCAGACTTCGGTGCCCCTTCCTCAGTTGAGAAGCGTGGTGTGAGTTCTTCTAAGATTGACGAGGTTCATAGGTTAATGGCTAATCTTTGGGGGTTTCAGTTCGGAAAGATCAACTGTGGTTGGGGAGGCAAGGGCCGTGCTGGTGTCCTGGCCATCAAGGAAGGTATCGACTATCTCCAGGGGATTGACGGCTATTGCGGCCTCGATGATGGTCCTTACAAGTGTGCCCGAGTCAGCTGCTCGTGGGACTCTGCCATCTGGCTCTGCAATGACAACGATACCCCTCTTCGCGTTCCATGCAAGGATCTTGGCCCCTTTGCCGCCAAGATCCGTGAGGACTGCATGTCCAGTGGCTGGTCCGAGCCCATGACTCAAGGTACGCCGAGACAGAGACCATTCTCAGATATCATGGCTAACAATCGAATTAGGCCAGCTCTTCAGTGACGAGGGAAACTGGAATGTTATTGTTGGAAAGGATAGTTGCTAGACAGACTTTTGCGATACAAGCGATGTGGGGGCGGACGAAGGGTGCAGGCACTCAAAGAGATTGATGATTCGGGTGACACGAGAGATGAGATGAGCATGGACTGGTGTTGAACGCTTCTTTTTATCAGTGTGCTCTTTTACATGCAGATCCAATTGACCAGTATCTGTCTTATGAAACGAGCTGATGCTAAATGGACAAAGTGTTGAGTTTGATGAGTGTCTCTCGCTTCTTGGAGCTGACACAGTCTTAGCTTGAAACCTGTACAACGGGAGCTGATAGCATTACTCTAACTGCTGTGAAACTAAGCACTCTGTGGATACTCACCGCCTGTATTGACAAACTGTCGCTCTATGAATGACGCTAGGATTTCTAGCTACTCGGATTCCTTACGGTTTGCGAACTTTCCCGAGTTTAATAGTCTTGGACTCGTGTTATATCATCACCATTCCCATTAGTAGAAGGGCCCGGAAAGTCACAACGACGCAGATATTCTATAGGCGACAAAGTGTTCGACCAGCGCACGTAGTCATCCAAGCACGAGAAGCAGCTCGTACTACCTTTCTTAACTTTGTGCAGGGTTCTGTTCACCGCTCGGAGTGCCCAGCAAGCTCGTAGGCTATCCCTCGTTCCTCCAGCTCCCCGGGCTGCCTCCCCGCAGATGGTCTGGCGGACTGGACAGCGATCGGCGTCGCTCTCTGCACTATATAAAGTTCTGGAAGGTCGCTATGACTTCCACCCTCTGTATGAGTCCCTCGTGGCCTATATCCAGGGTTAAGAGCATTATGACGGTTGATGAGGAACTAGATCAGCGCTCCGACCGTCATTACACCAGCGGTAACACCAAGACCAACCCCAGCTTTAATCGCAGTACTCCAGCTACCGGATCCAAGATTCTCGCCTTTATTGTCGCCAACTGGCGGACTTTCCACATCCGTGTTGGTTGCCTTGACCGGCAGTGGTTTTGCTTCTTCCCAGATACCGGAGGCCGACTTGTAAGCTTGGATGATTGCTCCGTCGACCCAGTAGTAGATCCAGACCTCTCCGGGGACCTTTGACCGCGATACCACAGCTAGGCCATCGCTTCTTTCATCCGCATTTGGCCAAGTTGACTGGCTGCCATTGGGTCCAAGTATCCATTCACCACCAGTACTAGACTCGCGAGCCTGATATAATGTCTTGTCCGTCCCAATATAGTAGACTTCTCGTAACCCGTTCTTTGTGAATGCGTGTCCAATAGCTTGAATGTCTGGATTCCATAATGGTAAAGAGAAGTCGGAGCTAGATGTGTCGTCAAATTTGAGTTCGTTGGGGGCAGTCTCGTTCGTGGCGTTGCCTTTCAAGGGACGCGGAAAACTCTCTGGGAATAGGTAATTAGTGACATGTTTGGGCCCGATGATCAGTAGTCAGAGGTGCCTTACCAAGCTGCCACACATCGTCTCGTGGCAGGCGAGCAACTTCAATATCTCTTGAACCTCGTGGAGAAACCACCGAAATGGCTTTTCCCTCGTGATAAGCTGACGCCAAGGCAACCCCAAGGCTGGTATCCGGCGAAACTCTTCCTGCGTCCACCCAAAGCTTCTCACCCTGCTCCCACGACATCATCATAATCTGTCTGTCCGCGTTGTGATAAAATAGCCGATATTGTCGATATCCGACTTGATCTGCTAAAAGCTCGACGGAGAGGCCAGTTCTTTCATGGACCGAGTCGACACGGGCTATTAACGAAGGGTACGATTCGGCCGTGCGATTGAACCGACCAGTATCCATATCGCACTCGTAGAAACAGTTCGCTATGTCACCGTCTTCGTTTTGGAAGAACACAGAGGCCTGGCTAGTGTGAGAAGAATCTGTCTTCCATCTATGCCATTCATAAACATACCAAGACCTGCGTTCCATCCCACCAACCTGCTGCAGTTAACGCTGTCCCATTCCGTGGGCTGCTAAAGGTCTGGAGCACATTCGGGTTTTCGATGGGGAATATAGGGGTATTAAGACTGTTGCAGCTGCTATATAGGATCTTGCCACTATCGGGGTCTTGTGCCGCAACTTGGATGCTTCGTTGTGTATAGAAGGCATATAAGTTGGATGTGTAGGCGGTCTGAATACTGTAAACCAGGCAAAGAGCAGTGGCCAGAACCTGCCGGTGCAAAAGCGTCATGGCGGGAACGGTGTCGGAGAGTGACTCAGGCAGATACGGTGGCTGGGCAAGCCTCCATTTAAGAGATATCCCACCCGTGCAACACCAACGATAAGATATCTTGGGCAACACCGGATAGTTCCGGGATCTGCTTAGGCCAGAGAATCAAGCTGGTTGTGCTGAGTCTCATGCAAGAATTACAGGGGGTGTTTTCGAATAGACGAGCGCAGTACTGTTGTACGCAGGCTACCGTAATACCCTAGGATTCTCACGTAATATCAATTGCCCGGCCCGATGTGTTACAAGGCTTTATTTCATGGAGTTGTTGCCTGGCAGGACTCGAGCTGCGCCATCTTAGACTCGTAGACCGTTGCTATATTAAGGGTAACACGAATCTCAAGCCTTTTGGATACTAACTCGGCACTACGACGCAGCGTCGAACTTAAGACATTGATAAGATGGCAGTTAGACGCTTGGGGATTTCAAGGCGCCTTGGCATGGGCTGAGCCCAGCTATGTCGGCAATTTGACTGCTATAGTAGGTATGATACTAGATGGTTGAGCCGTATCGCTCTTGAATTAACCGCATAAGACTCGTTACATGAACATTGCCTTGCATCCTGCCGAACAATTACCTCTTGCAGAGCTCGAAGATCTCACTAGTGATGGGCAACTACTCGTTCTTGACAAGGTGCTCGGTAGCAGTCTCAGTCTTGGAGAATCGCCAAGGCTTGATCTTCCTTTCAAAGAGCTCATCCAGTTCGGCCGTGGATCGTCTATCAAATATTGATTAGAAAAATGCCATATTCAACTGTGAGCTGGCAAGTAGTCACCTCTTGGTCTCAGGAATCAGAAACCACATGCCGACTGTAGCTGAGAGACCGATGCCTGCGTAGAACCAGCCAGTCTTCAAGCCCCAGTTCCATTGGTGTTTGTTGACAATGTAAGGGACCAAGAAGTCCACGATGACTCCGATCACACAGGCAATGCAGACAGCACATGCTAAAGTGTAAGGGCGGAGTCTACGACGAGATTTCACCGTTAACTACCTAGTGGAATTTATGAGAAGCATGTTGCGCCTTACATCTGCGGAACGAGTGTATCGTGATTTCACTCAAGCTTGCATTCTAGGCATAGAGGGAAGCTTAATAGAGTCATGACATATCTTGAGTAGAAATCGTCTCTATTCATTCATTCATCCACCCTTGAATTCCTCCCTCAATGTTCAGTATTGCGAAATGTTTGTGTTGATGACTCGCGATTCTAGGGACCAACATACTTGGCATCAAGGTTAACATTATTCCCAATATCTCGAAACGTCTCAATCTGATGCTGCATGTCCTTGAAGACATTATCCATGAGCAACATCATGTCTCTTCCCAATGGCATAACTCGTTCACCCTCCTTCCCTCTTCCTTGACCTTCCCCCATGGCAACTTCATAAATGACTTTGCTGGCTTTGCGATGATCACCATCGGCTTTGTAATTGCTGCCCCGTAAACTATATGCAACTTGATCTGTCTTACCACCAAGATAGTCTTGTGGGAAGGGCACGGATGACAACCGAAGAGCGTTGGTAAAGTTGGTGTCGAACCCTCCAAGCTGGGCTGTCAAGGTGCGGATGTTGAAAGGAGCAACCTCGCGGGTGAGGATCCTTGTAAGGCCTATTTGATATCAATTCCAAGTTCAAAGTCAGGCTGTAGAGTTACGTACCATCCATAGCAGCCTTAGCAGCAGCGTAGATGCCCATACTTTCTCTGCCACCCACTCCGGCGCCTGATCCGATGTTGAGAATCAGCCCCTGCCGTCGCTGCCGCATATGGGGCAGCACTGCTCTGATAAGACGGTAAGGCCCAAAGTAGACTGTTTCCATTTGGCGGCGAACCTCATCTTCTGGAAAGCTCTCAACAGGGCCATGAATGGACCAGCCAGCGTTGTTAACCAGAATGTCGATCTTGGTGCCGTCCTTTTCCAAATTCTCGATGACGAGACCACCGTCGGGGTCGTCAACATCCAAAGTCAGCCAACGGCCGCCCTTACTCTCGATTTCGGAGACCAAGTCGGCAACCTTGGCTGGGTTTCGTGATGTTGCAATGACCTTGTGACCGTTGGCTAGAGCAAGCCGAGTGAGCTCCAGACCAAATCCCGATGCCGCCCCGGTGATGAACCAGGTCAGCTTAGAAGTCTTCCAAGAAGTCATGGTGATGAAGTATAAAAGACCATATGTGATGCAAATGAAGTTGGATTGTTGTCTAGAATGTCTATGACCTTATAAGTGAGAGGATCGCGGTTCCCGGACTTTAGCGCCGGTTAGGTCCGGGATAATCGGGGCCGCATCGGCCAGTTCCCAGAACTCTGATGGCATAAAGTCACCGGTCTCCAACACACCCGGAGTTAAGCTACGGACTCTTGATTCTCAATTAATATCTGTATGGTAGATATGCGGTCTTAGTATTTGAACCGAACGAGACATGGGCAATCTTGAACTATCAATTTGAATTCTCTTCCGCCACCAAGGCCACGAACACCACCAATACCGCTGCATAAGCTGCCGTAGTTGAAAGAACTGCAATGTTGTCATGAAGAACAAATGCCATCATTAACCCAAACACAGCCACGAAGATAGTTGTCGTCCATAGCGCCTGCATAGTGTCTAGGATCAAAATACAGAGCCACATAGGCGTTATCAGAAAGGCAGCTCCAACAGTGGCGACACCTATGCGAGTGAATAGCTTTTCATATCGGTTCTCTCGCCGCGTCCCGACGGGCGATGTGTATTCCGTTTCCCACCTTAAGACTGGGATTTTCCGTCGTCCTTCCGGGTAGGTGTTTCCCATGACCTTTTGGAGTATTTCTCGGTCAAGACGCCTCTCTCCTGTGATTAGAAAGGGATCTCTAGACTCTCCACCTCTCCTTTCCATGTATTCATGCTCTTGTAAAGCTTGGACTAGGACCAATGGAGATCAGTACATCTTTTTCCACACAGCTGCCCGGTTAGGACGCCAGCTATCTGGCTTGTTTCTGCATAGAGGTTCTCACCATAGCTTTGAAGATCCTTTTCCCACTCATCCCAGTCTGCAACTGGACCGTCGGATAACCGTTTAGCATGGATGGAAAGCTGGTACTGAAGTCTTTGTATGCGCATTCTCTGCATCTCGGCGAGACTGACGCGGTGGCTTTTTGGCCAATCGTCGTCGTAGGCGCCCGGCGGAGGAAGATAGTTTGAAGGCTTCCTGAGGAGATGAGAGAGGTATACAGTCTCAATGAGATTTTTTTCGTATTTCTTCTGAATCCACTTCAGATATGGGGCTTGGGCCGGAGCCGGAGGAGCTGCATCGACAGCCGTTGCAGGCGGTGTTGTACCGTCAGGGCCATGTGGCTGAGTTGTAGTCATTTTACTAGTCGTTATGAGGCAGTTGTTTGAGTCGCGTAGAGTGAATGTTAGTCTATTGAAGTCAAAGTCGACGTCCTTCTTGATTTTTGGAGAAATGTCTGACATGAATGATGATCTGCGAAATTACGTGGCCAGCTGATGCCCAATGTAACCCTTTACAATGTTGCCATCTGTGACTGGCCGTATTGGGAGTAAGGCCAGCATATCTTGGGTTGCAGCTGAGGTAGCTGGGTGGTTGGCCTCATGCTCTCTTGTCCGAGGCGAGGTTTTGACTGCATTAGTGAAAAGCCACAGCTGTCTGCATGATGTGATCCTAGACATTAAAGTCTGGCGTATTCTCAATAAGCTGACGGACGAAGCTTGAAACCTCTATCGCACTCTCGGAGTATCTTTGACTTTTTCTCATCCGCCATCTACAAAACAAACCATGGCAGAAGATCATGACGCAACAGAGCCTGCCGGGACTGAACCCGTTGTGAGCATCCAAATCGAGCCGGGCAAGCAGCGACTCGTACTTCCCTTCAAAGACGAGAACGAAGCAACCACCTACTTCAACTTAATCAAAGATGAAGCGGATCTCGCTCCGAAGCGAAGTGGCCTCCTGGTGTCTCTCGACTTGGTCAATGCGGATACCATCATTCTGTGCAAAAGGGCCGATGATGACTTGGAAATCCGGTTCAAAACCAGAAACGCCTCTAAGGACTGGATTCGACGTTCCAAGCTGGCCGACCGTTATCACCGGCGTGGGAAATCTGTTTATATCAGGCGAGTTAAGAGGTCAGAGTCAGAGGAGACGGATCCTTCACCGCCGAAGCCCATAACCGTCATCATTAAGCGGGCAGAAACATTCCTCTCAAGGAAATCGTCACAGTCCGAAGCACCTAAAGAGCCTATGGCGCCGGGGACTTCATTTTCGAGGCCTGTCAAGTAGAGATGGTCATTTGGGAGTGACTCATTACTCATATGGCGGAATAGCAGGACAGAGTTTCGTTGGATTCATGAGGAAACCACACGGTAGATGTGACTTGTCTGAAATTGTATCTACATCTGGCATTTGGAGAAAAGGCAACTTATGAAGTATATCACTGGCCGAGTCACTTTTCACGATGACCGTAGCCATATTCTAGTCGAGATGCCCGGTAGCTCAAAAAGCAGTTCTAATTTCAGAGGAACTATGCTAATTATACAATGTTTCCGAAAAGCACATGTTGCCCGTGTAACCAGATCAACTCAGGGATGATACCACAACTCTATTCCTAGCATATAGAGGCTAGAACTCCAGCCGAACCCCTCGACGCTAGAGATTATCAGAGACAACCTAGTGGACGAAGATGCATCATCCACGTTACTTTCCGACCTGTTCATCCTCATATTGAAGCTTGTCAAAGTACGGGTGAGTGCATGCCCTCTTTGCAGACAGGCGGTAGGCGGGGTCATAGACAAGAAGGAGATCAAGCAGATTCAGCCCTTCCTCGTCCAGGTTGGGACACAGGGGGGCATCGTAGTTTCGTCTCCACTTGGGAAAGGAGGGCTTGAAGTCAGGATACGAAGTTACGTCGGGCCAAATTTCGTTGTCAGGAGTTCCAAGGATGCTAGGAAAAGGTTAGCTCGGTCAAGCAGCAAGGCATGGTATATTTACCGGAAGATCTTGAAAATCTCGTCGATTTCGGAGTCACCAGCGAATATCGGCTTGCGGGTGCACATCTCGGCGAAGATGCAGCCGATGGACCACATGTCCACACCTGTTGAATACTGCCTGCCTCCCAGCAAGACTTCCGGTGCACGATACCAGAGAGTCACAACTTCGTGTGTGTAGGTTCGTAGCGGGACACCAATAGCTCTCGCGAGGCCAAAGTCAGTCAGTTTGAGGTTGCCTTCCTTGTCGATGAGAAGATTCTGAGGCTTCAGGTCTCGGTGAAGGACACGGTGAGAATGACAGTACTTGATGCCCTCGCAGAGGTGAAGCATGAATTTCCGCACGATTTGATCGCCCATGCCAAGGGTACGAATGGTTGCAGACGATCCAGAGGGAAGAGGCTTGCCGCGACCTCCGTCAGATACTGGTAAAGAGTCCATGTATTTCTTCAAGTCGAGATCAAGAAATTCAAGGACGAGATACAGCTTGTGACTATCTGCATGAACGATGTTGAGCAGATTGACAACGTTGGGGTGGTTCATCTCCCTAAGAACTGAAATCTCGCGGATGGCTGTGCTGGGGACACCCTCGTCCTCGGTCTCGAGGCGGATCTTCTTGAGGGCTACAAGGCGGCCATTGTGGGCTAGGTCCCGGGCTTTGTAGACGACACCGTACGTTCCTATGGTTGTGCGAGTCAATAGCTAAGCAAAAGAGAAGGGGTGTCGGGTCAGGGAAACAACCTTCACCGACCTTCTCTATCCTTTGGTAGTTGTCCATGATTGAGAAGGTGATTTAAAATGTCTTACGGTGACACTTCAGTGCTGGGTTATGTGGAGGCCTGACCGCCAGGCTGACAGGGCAAGGGTGCTAAAATGGATGCGCGCAGGTCTGCCTGAAGCGCTGGTGAAGCTAATATTTGTTAGGCTCGGAATAGCGTTAATTATGAGGGCTAATCCGTAGCAAAACGTTCTCTCGGTGAATCACGCTATGAGAAGGAAAGGACAGAATTTCTCTGTGGGTGTTTGGTGGTCAATGTCGGCGGTCGACGTGTTCTTGTTGCGGGGACAACACAGCATGAAAAGAAAAAAGCGCGCGCGATTGGAAATAAACAGGCCCCGCATCAGTTGGCATAGGAACATCAACCACCTGATATCAATCTCATGCTCAACTCTGCTATTTCCTGATGGATGATGCGTGATGACAGATCTTTCACGTTAATGTGTTTAGCGTCAAGATATATATAACGTCTTGACATTTAAAACTCTGAGAGATTTCATATGGGAATGAATGGTCTGGCTCACTAACTCGGAGGCAATTAGGCTCAATGAGGATGTTAACTATAAATATATCAAAAAGATCTACTCTTGACATGTACTATTTCTATATACTATACAAACTTCGAGTATCACAGCTCTCTCATCAGTTAAGAACTAAAATCTATCCTGCAACGATACCTCACAAAACTCATGCAAGTGCAGCAAGCAGCAGACTCCCAATCCCAGCGAGAGCCCCAATACGAGACCAAAAGATCTGAGTCTTTGACTTCTTCTGCTCCTTCAACTTGTCAATCTTTGATTCAATCCCCTCCTGATCCTTCTGTTTCGCATGTCGCTTCTTAACCTGGATGGCCAGAATTTTGCGGTTGATCTGCTCCATGTCATCTGTCCACCTTTCACTCTGCTCCGCCACTTCCCTCTGGCGCTCCTTGATCTTCTTGATCTCATCTTCGTACTTTCTTCGATCTTCTCTTCTAGAGCGTTTCATGCTGCTCTTCAAGTCGCGGATGACAATATCGGAATGCTCCAGGGCCTCTCTTACTCGTCTGTGACCCTCTTCCTTTTCCGCGGCAAGTCGCTGTTCAAACTCTCGGATAGCTTTTTGCATCTCCTGGCTTTGCTGCTCGCTGAATTCATTCAGCTTGCCATCAAACTCGGCCTTCAGGCGACGTCGATCCTCTTTAGCTTCCGTCTCGGTCTCCTCCTTGATGCGAACTGATTCGGCAAGGGTTTCTTGTACCATCCGTTCCAGCCTCAGCTTCTCGTCGTAGAATTCTTGCTCCATCCGACGCCGTTCTTCTCTCCTATCCGCATGTAAAGCCGCTTGTTCACTCTCAATCTCTTGCAGAAGCGCCATCTTTTCCAGCTCCAGTGTCTCAATGATCTCCTGTAGGTGCACATCGTGGTCTCTTTTCGCTTGTTCCTTTTCGTGATGGAGAGTTTGGAGAGCCTTTTCAAATGTCTTGCGCTGCTCAGCAAGCTCAGAGTTTAACGTCTCACCAGCTGTCGTCTGTTCGACCTCGAGTCCTCTGTTGACCATCTCTTCCTGCACTTGCAGCGTGACGATGTCCAAGTCAATGACTTTAGAGATGATGTCCAACGCAGACTCTCGAGTGTTGTGAAATCTCATATTTTTGGAACCTTTGGCAGTCATGTATCCCCACCATTCCCCTCGAGCAAGAAGCTGTTGCTCACGATCCTCGCCCTTGCCTTGGTCCTGCAATTCGTCCCAGAATGTCGTTGCAAGAACGACATTTTGAAAGGCAGCATCGCCGCAGAGACTGCGAAACATGGTTAGGTTGCGCATAATAGCGTTTGTCATCCGCTCATCCTTGATTCGATGCAGGTATATGATGCCGTTCAACTTGAGGTTGTTCTTATACGAGGAGCTAAGGACCTGAGCAACGTCGGCAAGAACGTCGGCATCTCCGCGGTAAGTGTCGTCGAAGCCAGGGGTGTCGAAGAAGACGACTTGCTTGTTCCCCAAGCGACATTCGTACATTTCGGTCTTCTGTGTGCCTGAAGCATAGTAAGAAACACGTCCAAAGCCGCCGATGGTGAACTTACACGAGGAGAGGCTGTGGCCAACAACGGGTCCTTTCTCTCGCCCCTTTCCAACCAGATGCTGCAAGAAATTGCTCTTTCCTGACCCGGTAACTCCCATGACGGCAATGAGCGAGAGAGATTTGGCGTTCTCATCCCCACTGTCCCCCCAAGTGGTGTCTGCCTGGGCTGACTGTTGTGGTGTCATAGCCACCATGTTGTCATCCAGCGTCTACCTTAACAGCCTGTAGTCAAGCCTTTTGACGGCGAGTGAATGAAAGTGGTGCCGTAGAGTGTTTATGAGATTGTTAAAGCACACATTCTCTCCGAGGGCTTGAAATTTTCTCGGTCTACGGAGTACTCTTCCTCCAAGTCACAGCCTGATTTTGAGACATGTCACATAAGTACTCTGACGAGTTAGGCGCCGTGGCTGGTTGCCTTGCGAGGCAATCTGCATGTTGTCAACTCAGCCCCCGCCCATAAACTGGAATAAAAGTCCCACAAAGCAACGTGGACACCAATCAAACAGTTGCCACTCAGATCGTCCTTCTATCCTACTCATTTTGGAACAGTCCCATTGCCTTGCTCAGGCGCTTGAAACCCACACAACCGCCTTGGACCACACCACCCTGTCTGCAAGCTGACCATCCTGATGGACAAGTTGTGAAACAATTCGCGGCCGGACCATGACCTGAACAGGCCTCCCTTCCAAATCTACCTCTCGTGCACCAAGCAATACGCTGTCCTCAGCCTCCATGTCTGGCTGTGCTGAACGGAAGTGTTTCAGGTCTTGTTGCTCCAAGCCTTCGACGCTGATGAGGACATGGCGCTTCCACAGTTGCAGTGCCAGTTTGCAGAACTGCTCCATCAGTTCTGAGAGCTCCGAGAGCGCGTCTTCATCGACTTTCTGCAGCAGGCATGCATATGTTTCAACAAAGTCCTGTGCCCGTCCCTCAAAAAAGCTCTTCGAGGGTGGAAAGGCCACCTCCAAGTATTCGACAGTTTGGACCCGCCAAGTTGTCATGGCATCCAGGTTGTTGCCTATTGTTCGGTCAGTCTGCCTTGTCGCTGCTGTGCCACGCTTGAAGCTTATGCGGACAACCCACCTTTGAAAGCCTCATCAGAGGCTCTAGGCAGCCAGTCCTGAAGAAAAAACGGCTCCGTTAGAAAGCTGTCGCAAAGAAACTTGGCCAACGCTGCTTGAAGCAGCACCGGAGCGGCTGTTTCGTCCCACATATCGATCCTGAGATGTGAGGGTAGATCAGGATCATCAGCTAGGATATTGTTGGACATCAACAAAGTACCTGCGCCATATTCTTCTATGTCGTCGGTTGCGTGGCAGTCCAAGCACCAATCGCGAGCAGTGCCATCAAAGAACTTGTTAAGACTTCGTCGGATCTTGTCGTCAGGCAAGTTGCTGGATGCATTGCTGCTCAGCAAGTCAATGGCGCTAGAATGAACCTTGGCAATGACACGCTCTTGGTCTCTTATTTCCTCTTCCAATTGTCTCACTCGAGCCTTTTCCCTCTGGAGGTCGTCTTGTAGTTGGTGGATGAATGCCTTGCACCTGCTGTTCTCACTTGCGAGTTTCGTGTATGCTGAGGTCGTGGTCTTGACATAGCTGCGTGAACCATAGCTTATTGTCTCAATCGTATTTTGTTGAAGAGAAGCGGGCGACTGGCCAAAACGCCTCTCGGTATGCATTCCATCTCCAGCCCTCCCCCCGACAAGAGTGATCCCGGTATCCAATGGCTGCGTGTCATAGGTCTGAGCTCGGTGCTGGCTGATGTTTGTGTGTTTGACAGCTTTTGATCTACCAAAGATTCTGGCAAATGTACTCTGTGAAGGTTCATGTTCATCTACCTGAGCATAGCTTGGTTCAACACTCCCTATGGTCGCATATGAAGCCTACCGGTACTGTAAGTTGGAAAACGAGCAGCGTTTTCAGAATAGAGAAAAATGGTACTTACAGGGTTTTCAATTTCTCCAACCTGGCCTGGCACATCTGCAACTCGAGCCAGTGGTGGGAAAACATCGCGACCCTCATCTTCACTGTTTTGTGTGTTCATACTGGCCTCGCCGAAAGGCCAACCGATCATTATGGGTTCCTAAGGTGTCAAGAGTATAAAAGTACCAACAATAAAGATAAAGAACGGAGCCTCGCCATCTTATGCAAATGTCGTAAAACATCTGGCAATTGTCGCCCGGGTGTGTTGGCCGCCAGCACCTGGCGAACTAGGCTCCCAGCCTGCCTTAGGTTGCATCCCATGGTTGGGATCGACACGTCAGAGCTGAACCCAACTGCATCAAATTGGGGCTAAACCTGGCCAATGTCAATCGCAGAGTATGCGCTGCATCCCAACCAAGTGACACTGCATGTCTTGGCGGGGCGTTTCAACCGTCTAAGGCGCTCTCACACCTTTTCTTAGGTAGAATCAGGCTCGGAGAATCGGCTTTTTTCCTTATTTCATAGTTACCTCTCGGACCCTTCCGTGTTTCTCTTGATGTGCTCTCCTACCTATTCTGACATCTCGTGTTCCTAACCTTCTCCACCCACTCTTTTGCTTTGGTGTTTTCAATTGCTGAAATCTCAATGTCTACTTCTGATGGCTTTGCTATTCAAAAGCGGACTCGGCTCATCGTGGGCATCGATTATGGCACAACCTACTCGGGCCTTAGCTTTGCAATGTCTACGGCCACCGACTTCAAAGACATCAAGGCTTGGACAGCTTATCCCGGCGCCGCATCTCACCAATCAGAGCATTGTGAAAAGGCCCCCTCGTTGGTCTCATTTGATGATGAGAATGGGGGAAAGGACGGCCGAGACCTCTGGGGTTACCAAGTCGAGCCCGGCATGAAATCATATGCTTGGACGAAACTCCTGCTTGATGGTTCAGCCCGGGCATCGGAGTATGATGATCCAGGCTTGAAGAAGGCCATAGGCAGCGGTATGATGAAGTTAGCTCCAGGCCGTACCGCAAAGGAGATCGTCACTGTTTATCTGCGAGGGCTGAATACCATGTATCAAGGAGTTGTGGCCGAGAAATTTGGCCAAGACTACCTTGAGGATCTCCCTGTTGATTTCTGGCTCACTGTGCCTGCAACATGGTCAGATGCGGCCAAGCAACTCACACTGGAAGCGGCACGGGACGCTGGCTTCGCGTCTCGACCTCATGATCGTGTCCGTCTAATCACTGAGCCGGAAGCGGCAGCTCATCTGGCCCTAAGGTCCAGCATCCATCATGTCCAGGACTTAATAGAGGTACGTTGATGTATATGTAATACGAAAAAGTCTTTTCAAGATGCTCACATGTTTCCAGGTCGGAGCGAGGGTGATGGTGTGTGACCTTGGAGGTGGCACCGTGGTAAGTGACCAAGTTATCCTCAACTTCTGAACGCGAAATCTCATTTCTCTAGGATATTACAAGCTATGAGGTTCAGAGTATTTCCCCCGGGCTCAAGTTGCGAGAACTTTGCGTCGGTGGCGGCGGCAAGTGCGGCGGCACGTTTGTGGACCGCAATTTTCATGCCTTCATGAAAAAACGCTTTGGTAAGGCCTTCAAATCTCTAGGCCCTGAGATGACTGGCCCTGGGAGCCGCTTCATGGATCAATTCGAGATGGCGAAGCGTGATTTCAGTCTTCATCATCCCAGAACTCGGCCTCATCGATTACATCTCCCAATGGCATCCCTGAAAGGCAAATCAACGTCCAAGAAACACTATGACAGCCGTTTTGGTTATGTTTTGATTACGCAGGAGGATATGGAAAGCTTGTTCAAGCCCGTGTGGGATAAAATCATTGGCCTTGTGGCTGACCAGGTCGACCGAGTGAAAAGGGAGACCAGTAAAGGGATCGATCACCTGGTTCTAGTTGGAGGTTTTGGCTCTTCGCCTTATGTCAAGGAGCGCCTGAAGGGGTGGTGCCTTTCCCAAAGCATTCGAATGACGACGCCTTGGAGCGGAGCGTGAGTATTCTCCTCAGACTCGCCCTACAAACAATTACTAATTAGCCCTGACTGCTAGTTGGTCAGCCGTAGTATGCGGTGCGGTACTCAGGGGCATTGAAGGCGCGGTTACGGCCGAAAGAAGGTGCAGAAGGCACTACGGGCACCTTATCGCGAAAAATTACGACCCGCAGAAATATCCAAACTACGATAAAACTAAGCGGCGTGTGTTTCAAGACCGATACTCGAAAAAGGACAAGCTCACGGGTTTTATCCATTGGTTCGTCGGCAAGGTCTGTATTTCTGTTACTTATCTTTTCTGCATGACTGAGTCTTTAATGAACAGAATGATATCCTACAAGCCGGCTGGAACGTCTCCGTATCCTTTAGTAGGACTTTTACATATCCAGACGATCTCAAATATGCAATTAGTATCTACGCTTGTAGCCTCGACAGTGCACCGGATACTATAGAGAGCGACGGTACGTACTGGGGAGCGTAAGAGCAATCCATGACGCTAATATAGGTGTGTATAGATGTCGAATACATTGGAGATATCAATTACGATGTTAGTAACCTGGATCTTAGCACGGTCGACCAGAAAAGGGTAGAGGGCACGAAGGTCGTATTCCATGTTGATTTGACTATCGAAATCCGGCTGTCCGATGAGGATGGGTTGTTTAAAGTCAAGGTCCTATATGAAGGAAAAGAGTGTGGCCAGGGAAATGTTGTCTTTTCTTACTCGGTTCAATAGATGAGTATTTGTGTTTTACCAGTAGAAATATTCCAAGGAAAGTAGTCAACAACTACCTAGACATCTTATCATTATTTCAAAACGGTTCCAGAGGATCCAAGCGCCAAATGTTCCATTATGCAACTAGGTAGATTACCCGGGGCTCTTCGGGGTTTTGCTAAAAGGATAATCAAGTCGCTTCCGTAAGCCCCCATTGACCACTTACTAGTAACAAATAAGAGACTCTTTGCACGCCCCTAACGCCTCCTTTCCACTCCCGGTACGCTTTCAAGGCCAGTTGTTCGCCATGCATCCTAAGGTCTGTGCAGGGTAATGGGGTGGAGTGTGGGATTCCACGAAGTGCTGGCAAGGAGTATGTTTTCCGTACTATCGAGCTTTCTGGGTCCTGACAGTGAACAAGTCGAAAGTTATTCATACTGACTAGCAACATTTGGTCGCGCTTTTATGGTTCTGGTATAAGACGTTTGAATGAACGCGGGTTTCGGGCCACTGGGGAAATTTCTCGCGTTGCCTCCCAACCTTTCTTCCATTAAAGAGGATCCAAGACTCAGGAGGTTCCAGTCCGACAGGAACAGCACAACAACAGCTAAAGGAGCCCCGAAAAAGACCAGTTAAGATAATGGTCAAACCCCTTGAAACTTGACCAAAGTTCGCTCGCTCATTTATCTCCATCTAGACTGAATCAACTAACTCGCCGGGGCCATAATTTCGCAAACAACACCGTAGCTAGAATATTCACTCATTGATCAACCATCGGCCCTGGTGACAGGGCGCCTCCTCCGGTATCATACCTTAAAGCTTACAGGCTCCCCTTCGGCCTTGACCCTCCACTCACCTTGGCCAAGGCACACACCCGCGCCAGGCGTTGTTCTATCAACATCTGAGCCATTGACAACTCGGTTTGACTGTTTGTGGCAAGCCTCCTTAATATTGGATGCCAATCTTTTCTTCCGCCTTGTAGAATGAACGCTCTGGTCTAGATCGATTATTCTTGACCAGGCTTGATGCTATGATCAAAGGATCCTCATGATGCCATCCCGGCACTCGCGGAAGAGGTTAACTTGCTGCCAGTCTAAGCTAGTCGAAACACTAGACGGGTGGGTCGGGGACCCTTTGACAGGCAGCCACTCTACCTTTTCCCCGATTTAAGGCGCCTCTACCCGGGACAATGACCTTCTTGCCGTAGTTGCAAATGTGAATTGGGGCCCTTTAACACCCGCTTGGAATCCACTCTCATCTCGCCACACAGTGAAGGCAGCTTGATACCTTAAGCTATCCATATACTCCGAGAGACCTTCCTATGAGTTTAAACTGTGAATTGACCTCAAAGAAGCTCTTGACTGGTGTAATTGTGGCCCCCACTAACCCCTGTGACCGCAGTAAGCATGTGAGCAGAGACACTCGTCCCCCCTTAGGCCATGCCTTGGGGTCACTGGTGAAATTTGGGCAGGCATGGGTTGTCGTTACAGGTTCTAGACTCGGTTGGGCACGCTGGATCACTAACTCAGGCAGCTCTCGCTTAGCTAGTGATCCGCCAGATCGACGAGATCCTTGTTTAGTTACGGAAAATCGTCTCAGCACATACCGTCTTTGGTTGCCACTTCTGGTGGCAGTGGAGTTTGCGAGTAAGCCGTCCTTTCCCTGGTGATGTCATACTCAAAGGTCTACAACAAAATATCACAAGATATATAATAGTATTGTCACTTTTGTTCCTTTATAATTCTAGTCTGGCCCATATATGTCAAGAACTGCGTCTTTCATCATCATGGCCGATGGCTTTTGAGACTTTTTACCCAGTTCACGGTAGCTTTACTCTAGACTACCGTGGGATTTGAAGAATAACCCTTGGCGTCCTTCACCGCTCCCAGTAGTACCACGACTCATGCCGAACCTCTAAGTTGTCATTTTCGCGCCCTCAATAAGCATATCACCTACCCAATTTGACTATCTCTCCGAAAACCCCTGAGCCTTTCCCCTCACTATGCTCGGTCTTGTTAACGTTACGTCAGTTATCCTACCGTCAGTGGCTGGGCTTCGAGGTCAATGGGAGGCTCAAGTGGGCAAAATATTACTTCCTGGGGGCTGACATGTCTCCGCCAACGCGGGAGTGGCTGGAGAGACCTTGTGCGATGGGGTTTTAAGATTTGATACAAGCTCACACATGGGTGGATGTGACAGGTAAGAACTAGCCCCTGCGCTAGTCACCTTTATAAAGCCGAAAATTCAACGGTCAACTGATTGATTAGCTTCTGATCCAAGCTAAACAGAAGTTCTCCGAAGTTCTCGGTTCTCCAAAGGTCACACCTTTCCCTCTCGGGAACGTTAGCTGCAGATCGGTCAGGAAAGTCGGCCAACAGGGCATACCACAGGTTTCAGGCTGGAGTCCAGATGTCCCCTTCATGTGATAACCTCATTTCAACGCATCTACGGTGTCAACAAACCATGAGGTACAATGTATATAATGTTGGTTGAGACTTGACATTTTGTTCCTCTCTTAGCAAATCCATCACCACATTCTTTTGAGTTCTTTCACTTCTTTCACTTCACTACATTCTTTCAACTTTGCCCACTACACTCATTTCTACTTGTCCTGTGTGACTGTGTCATTCCTTCAACTTCACCTGTGTTTTCTCTTTCACCTTAAGCCATCATGCCTAGCATTCGCCAAATCTCTCTCTTTCTGGGAGTCATTCTCCCCACTGTCTTGGCTGCACCCTTCGCTGCCAACTACAAGCTCCAGGATGATGTTATCCCCGGAAAGTATATCGTCACCTTGAAGAAGGATTCCGATGTCACCACGGTCGAATCTCATCTTCACTGGGTTGAAGATGTTCACCGTCGCAGTCTCTCCAAGCGAAGCACTGTTGGCATTCAGTCTACCTATAATGTGACCAACTGGCATGGTTACTTTGGAGAGTTTGATGAGGACACTATTAAGGAGATCAAGGCCAGCCCTGAGGTAAATTGTAGCCGTCTATGCCTTGTTACATAACTAACACAGTCAGGTTGCCTTCGTCGAGCCCGACCACAAGATTCGCCTCCAAGGTGATGAAGAGGATGGCAAGGTCTACCTCTGGGAACAGCCAGGACAGATTTCCAAGAGGGCCTTGGCCACCCAACAGGGTGCCCCCTGGGGCCTCGGAGCTATTTCTCACCGCGAGGCTGGTTTTGATAGCTACACCTACGATACCTCTGCTGGCGCCAAGTCTTATGCCTACGTTGTCGATAGCGGTGTTCTAGTCAACCACTCCGAGTTCCAGGGTCGAGCCATTGCCGGTCACAGCGTTTTCCCTGGCGCCCATGTCGATACTATTGGCCATGGAACCCACGTTGCTGGAACTATTGCTGGCAAGACCTATGGCGTGGCGAAGAAGGTTAGTCAACCCCGCCCCCCTTTATTTGGAGATGCCTCCAAGGGCGAGATGTGACACTAACTTTACTAGGCCCAGATCATCTCCGTCAAGGTCTTCCAGGGACGTGAAAGCTCTACCTCGGCCACCCTTGAGGGTTTCAATTGGGCTGTGAACGACATCATCTCAAAGAAGCGTGCTAGCAGATCTGTGATTAACCTTTCCCTTGGTATGTAACACCCTCTTCTGGATGTATCTGGCAAGCGAGGCGTGTTATACTAACATCCCCCTTTAGGTGGCCCTGCTTCCCACGCTTGGACTGCCGCAATCGAGTCTGCCTATAAGTATGGCATCCTCGCCGTTGTCGCAGCCGGAAATGGTGACGACGATGGGAACCCACTTCCCGCCTCCGGCCAGTCCCCTGCCAATGCCCCCAACGCTTTCACTGTTGGCGCTATCACCTCCGACTGGAACCCTACCTCCTTCACCAACTACGGTTCGTCCTTGTAACCTTAAGTGGCGAGAATGATGGCTAACAATACATAGGACCTGAAGTTGATATCATGGCTCCCGGCCAAGGCATCAAGTCTGCTGGCATCACTTCTGCCAGTGCTGTCAAGACTATGTCTGGTACCTCCATGGCCTGCCCCCATGTTGCTGGTCTTGCTCTCTACCTTCAAGTCAAGGAGAATCTCAGTACCCCTGATGCTGTGAGCAAGCGCATCAAGGCTCTTGGAACATCTGGGCAGATCAGCGGTAACCTCAATGGAAGCCCCAACCTCGTTGCTTTCAACGGGGCTAGGGAGTAATACAGAGCCACTGTAATGCCCTGGTTGAGATTTATCCTTCTGAAGGTCTGGATACCTTCTAAATACCCTCTGGTAATCTGGTAGGCCGGTGGTGCCAGGTGTATCAACTAGCCTAGCAGATAGGGATGACTTGACTTTAATACACCTTGATGGATGTTGTTACTTGAGATATTCCGAGATACGGCAGTTTCTTTGCCTCACCGCCCTGGAATACTGTACGAGGAGCTGCTTTATTGACCATCGACTTGCAACTTGTAGCCGAATTCAGTTTGATACACCTAGGCTGACAAGAAAGCTTGCAAACCGTTCTACAGCAACTCAGCTAATGTAGTTCAGAGCATTACTCTTCTCCCCTTTTCTATCCCCACCAGTCATTTAACAAGAGAATCCACAGTCAAGGTCGACAGTTACTGTGCTGGAAGTCAAGCTGGGGCTGTCTTGCTTGACAACCGAGCATCGGCCATTGTTTGAGTCCCACTTTCCACTTCCCCAAGCATCGTCGCCATATGTGAAAGTAGCCTAGTAAGTCCAAGATTAGCAAGTTGTTCAAGGAGTTCTTTGGGTTCTCATGAGTTCCAGTAGATACTTACCACGTCATCGCCCGACCCATGAGTGTTGATGTTCAGCACCAGAGGGAGACCCTCGCTCTCAGCCATGAGCTGGCCATCGCCCCAGATGCTCTCCTTGGACCAGATCAGTTGCTGCTTGCCGTCGTAGACCCAGACGTTCATCTCGTGTGAGCCCTTAGCGTTCTCTCCGTCAAAGGTATGGACGTGAACGCCACACCATCCGCCGTTGAAGCGCTTGTTGATCTTGGGGGCCTCAGCTGTTTCCTGCGTGGGGGCGGCAATAGCGAGGCCAAGGAAAAAGACCATAGATGTGAAAGGTTGCATTTTGAGCGATACTTGGTTGTTCAACGATTTTGCCGAGTTATAAGGAATGTAGAGGTATAGAGTCAAGAGTGGAAAGTGATTTGAGGAGTGTTCAATCTACCAAGTTCTTGTGGTCGGCAATTCAGCCTTTTATAGAAGTTTTCACTCTCCTTTCTCTACTTCACGTCTTCCTCGTTCTAAACTCAGAGAACCTCGTGGCCTTCCATTCTCTGTGGAGTTTGGGCAATGCTCGCCATATGTCTGGAGATTTGGACAATAGCAAGTCCTGCAGGGCTGCATGCTCAGCCGTAGCCTGGCCCAAGCTTGTCTCGAGATGAGTTGATCTACAGAGGAGGGTGGATGGTACTGATGGAATATAGTGGATCGAAGGATCGGAAACGCAGTAAACGGCGTGACATCGGAAACAGGAGGTCTCATGCACATCATTGAGAAATTGAAGGAGAGTCATATCAGCGTCTCCATAACTTCTCCCGTCAATTCAACATGAACTGTCATTCATTCATTGCTACACTAAACAGCCAAGGGCATCAACTTGCTCCATTAACTAAAGAGATCTGGATGACTTTAAGACCGGACTTTAGTTGCCCCCAAAGACACCACAACACCATGACGGCTTTATAGACAAAACACAACTACTAAACATTGAAATGCTGCTGCCTTGAATCCTTCTATGGTATTGCCCCATAGTCAAGTTCTTGTATGGGGCTTGAAACGTCATGGACTTCAAAAACACTACGTATCCCCATTCTTTCGCCAAGGAGCATGGGAGTATCGAGCAATTGCTGAGTGGCCCAAGCATAGCCACGGTCGGTCAGTTAATCAACCACACACACTAGCGAGGCGTGGTCCAGCACGTCCTCAGAATTTCGGGAGCCGAGGATCGATGAGATGACGTATCAGTAGTATCAGAATTCAGACCGACGAATTTGTCTTTGCCAGACTTCGATATTCATTTCTTCTATCTGGCGTGACTCGTGAGCTAGGATCAGATGCGTTATTATCGGAGCATATTTATTGACACGTCCGGCTGTGAACTTGAGCAATAGATACGAATAGTAAACGGACTCGATTGACTTTCTGCAAGCACAGATTCGCACCTCAAACACACAGCATCAAAACCTCACTAAATCTTCGCATTAGGGCTCCCAAATTCAACCGTATTGATGATTGACCCAACTCCTTCAAGGCCAACCTCGACAACATCTCCATCCTTGAGCCAGAGGGGAGGATTCCTTCCCATTCCAACTCCTTCTGGACTGTAAGAAAAACGAATAATCAGCATTACTCTTCAATCCCATTGCTAGAAAATGGATAACTCACGTTCCGGTAAAGATGAGGTCGCCAGGTTCCAAAGTAGTACCCTGGCTCAAAAACGAAATGGTCTTCTTAATGCCAAAGATCTGATCCTTAGTTGAGCTGTTCTGTACAGTCTCTCCGTTAAGCTTAGTCCAGATGTTGAGGTTCTGAGCGTCCTTGAGGGCGTCCTTAGTCACGATACCAGGCCCGTAAGGTGCCCATCCATCGAAGCCCTTACCAAGAGACCATTGGCCTCCGCCGAGTTTGATCTGCCATTCGCGATGAGATACATCGTTGCCGACAGAGTAACCCAGGACATAGTCCAGTGCATCATCTTCGGAAACGTCAAGGGCTTGCTTGCCAATCACGATGACGAGCTCGCATTCGTAGTCTAGTGATTGGCCGGTCTGGGCTCGAGCGGGAATGGGGATAGGGTCCGATGGTCCTGACAACGACGTCTTGGGCTTGTACTGGTTGGGTATCAGTTTTTAGATCGTGATCCCCTTGGTATCAGTATCACTTACAAAAAGGACAGGAAATTTCGGAATAGGCATCTTGGTCTGCATAAAGTTCATCAGATGTAGTGTCTTCCATATGAGCCTCGTGGGCATCTCACCTCAATGGCATGCTGCGTGTAGTTCAAGCCAAGACATCTCACGGTACCGACATCCTCCGTTGCCAGCGGAGAAAGAAGAAGACGAATGTCAACAACCTTATCGGTGACATCGTGTTTCCCAAAGACATCGCCGGTGATTACATGCGCCTTTTTCGCCTTGGCGATGTTGGTCTCGCCGTCCGGGAGGATGGCATCACCGTAATAGATTCGGTCATCTTTGGCAAGAAACCTGACGAGTCTCTACGATGTATTAGTTGCATGCGGATTCCGTATTGGATCTGATGAGGGTCTTACCGAGAAGGATGGCATTGTGACGATGTTCGGCGGAAGTTGACCGAGGCTTTTTTCGGGTACGAGATACGGCTTGGGGAAGCGCACTTAAAAGGCTGCAATCAAGCCCTAGATCCTATAGCTGTTTCTTGGGTCTCAATTCCGATTATTCTGGCGCAATCAGAAGGTAATCAGTTCTCTTGATTCGTCAACAATGCCATGCAGGGTCGAGGAACCATGACCGGAAGCGGTGACGGGTAGAACGGGTCATGGCGGATGGAGACGGGGAACCCACCTTCGGCGAAACAGGCCGAGATTTCGGGGCAAATGCCGAACCAATCACGCACTCCGTAGCGGTAATCCAGATCAATCTCTCTGGATTCGCACTCAAGAATGACATAATGGGACACCGGATAATGGCGGAGATTGATCGTCGCCGAACTACTCGGGGCATTGACCGGGCAGAAACAACCAGTCATTGAAGAGATGTTATCCACTCCTTGTGTTTCCCCAGATTAGGGCCCCGTGGGGATGATCTTAGCTCGGGATAAGGGAAGTTGCTGGTTGGACATTTAAGCTTGGGGATGTCCTTGTTTGAGTTTTGTCTTGAAATTGGTGGACCTGGCTGGATGTTTATTTGTACTTCTACACCATCATCTTGATTGACCAGCACGATCTCTTGCAGACTAATCCGCGTGCTCTAATTCCTCAACATGGCCCTCAAAGGAGTTGAAGTCGCTGAGCACAACAGCGCCAAATCGTGCTGGGTCATTGTCCATGGCAAGGCATATGACGTAACAGACTTTCTCCCCGGTAGGCATCATCAAGGCGAATAACGACAATCATGTTCTAACATTTCTTAGAGCATCCCGGAGGTTCTAAGATTATTCTCCGATATGCCGTACGATACTCATTCTTCCGTCTAAAACCTTTACTAACCTTGCGTCCAGGGCAAAGATGCAACCGATGAATTTGACCCTGTTCACCCTCCCGATACTCTGGAGAAATATCTCGACAAGTCGAAACACCTAGGTCCAGTCGACATGTCCACGGTAGAGGAAGAAGCGAAGGAGGAAGACCCAGATGAGGCTGAACGATTAGAACGTCTCGCCCAGAAGCCGCTCCTTTCGCAATGCTATAATCTGCTTGACTTTGAAGCGGTGGCGCGACGAGTGATGAAGAAGACGGCCTGGGGCTATTACTCTAGTGGTGCGGATGACGAAATTGTGAGATGCCTTCCCCCTTCACAGGCTTTCCCAGAATTCTTCTTGTCAATGAGCTGTTGCTAACTGTTATTCCTAGACAATGCGAGAGAACCACAGCGCTTTCCACCGCGTCTGGTTCCGCCCCCGAGTTCTAGTTGATGTCGAACACGTCGATTTTTCAACGACAATGTTAGGAACGAAATGCTCGATTCCCTTCTACGTCACAGCAACAGCCCTTGGAAAACTCGGTCATCCAGAAGGCGAAGTCATCTTGACTCGAGCAGCACACAAACAAGACGTAATCCAGATGATTCCTACGCTTGCGTCTTGTTCACTAGACGAAATCCTCGATGCGCAACAAGGAGATCAGGTTCAATGGCTACAGCTTTACGTCAACAAGGATCGGGAAATCACGAGGAAGATCATCCAGCATGCTGAAAAGAGAGGCTGCAAAGGTCTCTTTATCACGGTCGACGCTCCGCAATTAGGAAGACGAGAGAAGGACATGCGAGGTAAATTCACTGATCCCGGCAGCGATGTTCAAAGCGGCCACGAAACCGATAACAGTCAGGGTGCTGCCAGAGCTATTTCAAGCTTCATCGATCCAGCTCTCTCGTGGAAGGATATTCCTTGGTTTCAGAGCATCACATCAATGCCCATTGTTCTCAAGGGCGTTCAACGTGTTGAAGATGCCGTCAAGGCTGCTGAGATGGACGTTCAAGGCATCGTCCTTTCAAACCATGGTGGTAGACAATTGGACACTGCACCATCAGCTATTGAAGTTCTAGCTGAAACAATGCCGGTTCTTCGTGAGCAAGGTCTTGACTCAAAAATGGAGGTTTTCATCGATGGAGGTATCCGACGAAGCACTGATATCATCAAGGCTTTGTGTCTCGGTGCAAAGGGCGTGGGTATCGGTCGGCCGTTCCTATACGCCATGAGCTCTTATGGTCAGGAAGGCGTGGAGAGGGCTATGCAACTTCTCAAGGACGAGATGGAGATGAATATGAGGTTGATTGGATGTGCAAAGGTTGAAGACCTCAATCCAAGCCTTGTGGATTGCCGAGCTTTGTCATCTCACGCAGGCGGTGTTCCAGCTGATAACTTGTCATCGGCTGTGTATGATCCGTTGGCTGTGCCATCGCAGAGGCCCAAGGCTAAGCTATAGAGGTTCCATCGGAGCATATTGGAGTTATGGCCAAAGAGATATTTCCTTGTGTCGTTTATTTATCGTGGAGGGTAGTCAAGGTTCGAAAAATAGATCAACTTGTTCTTAAACGGGATGCCATTACACCTCTTCAGCTGCCTGATGCCGAAGTAAACTGCAAGCCGTTCCTTTAAGCTCCGTTAAGAGGATACCCTTCGACTTTTCTGAATAATGAGAGGCGCCATCCTAATCCCCGATATCCCTATACCAATCCTCCCGAAAACCAACATGTGACTTGTGCTGCACACAAGATCAAGGGTCACTGCACCAACCTCCATCAACAACATACGAACTTCCCGTCACGGCACTCGCCTCATCACTCCCCAGAAAAACAATCACCTTGGCCACTTCTTCGGGCTCCAAATCCCTCTGCAAACTCTGTCCCCGCATGACCTCCGCCCTATATTCACGAGTCAAAACCTCTTCCCTCTGTCTCTTCGTCGCGATAGCGCCAGGCATGACGCTATTAATCCGAATGTTGAACTGCCCAAACTCCTTGCTCTGCGTACGCGTGAGACCCATGATCGCAGCTTTGCAGGCCGCATAAACTGACACCCCCGCTGCGGGAATCCGCCAGCTAATGGATCCCAAGTTAATGATGCTACCTCCTCCAGCCTTCTTCATCGCCGGGATGAAAGCCTGGCTTAGGAAGAAGATGTGTCGGAGGTTGCCGTTGATGTTGATATCCCATGCTTCGGGTGTCACTTGTTCTGTACGGAGTCTGCACGCACTGCCTGCACCTGCCGCATTGTTGACCAGAATATGTACTGTGCCGTGATGCTTCAGGATATCGGTAGCGGTAGCTTGTAATTTCCCCAGGTCAGAGACGTCGCAGAAGTAAAAGATGGGTGTCTTGATCGCGAATCCACTAGAATCTTTGACATGGGCAACGACTCGGTCGATGGTGTCTCCTGCTGACTCCCCGGCGATGTCGAGGAAGATGACCTGGCAACCTTGGAGAGAAAAGAGTTCGACTGTAGCAGCACCTATTCCTTCTGCGCCGCCTGTGACCACCACGATCTTGTCACGAAGGCTGGGGTAGATGGCATGCGGTCGAGACATGTTGACAGTATGTAGTCAGTCAAAAAGCGGAAAGAATTTGGAGGTGGATAGATGAAGTCCTCTGCACTCATCGCCAACCCCTCTTTTCAACCTCCTCGTGACAAATCTGGAACAACGTTACAATGTGATGACGTCTACTATTACCAAAAGAGTAAACCGATTGGCGTAAGAAAACGCCTTTTCTTCGGGGTTTACAAGACATGTATATCTGGGCAGCTTGGCGATATCACGATTGGGGGCCACAAGTAGCGATAAGCAAATGAGTTCTGTAACTTCCCATGACGGATATAATACCCTCTATGCTAATAGGGTTCGGTTAGAATTGGAAGAAAGAGCATGATATAGAGCCAAGCTTATCAATCATGGCTTACATCCCTCGATGTGCCGTGCGTGATCCTTTTCCGCTTTCTTCTGTTAGATCCTTGACAATAACATCCTAGAAACCAGGATGAAGTCCCATGTCGATTCGTCCACGGTAATCATCCTTCGATCTGGGGTATGCAAGTCATTCTTGCTACTCTGGAGCCCAAAGAATAGTTTTACGTAAGAATCCAAACTGCCGTAAAGATTTGGCGAATTTGAGATCGGCAAAAGACAAGCGATAACCCCTCTCGGTGGAGTCGCCCGAACGCCCTCCAAACACCAAGCGGGGAAGCAGTAACACACAGTTTCAACATCGAGACCAGAAACGAGCAAGAGATACACCATGACGATTCAGCTCTGGCGCTTAACGGCTACCCAAGCTCTTGGAAAGGTCAGGGCTAAGGACATCACAGTTGAGCAATATGCATCCTCTCTGCTGGAACGGATCAGGCAGCGCGACGATGATGTTAGGGCCTGGGCATATCTTGATCCAGCTGCTGTTCTAAAACAAGCCAAGCAACTAGACCAAGTACCTGTAGAGAAGAGAGGGCCGCTTCACGGCCTTCCAGTTGCAGTCAAGGACATCATCTATACAAAAGGTTAGCGGATTGCGAACTCGGTACGCCGAGAGCGGTTTACTGATGCCAACAGATATGCCAACGGCGCATGGCTCATCGATATATAAAGACCATCTTGTCACAGTAGATGCCGGATCTGTCTCAATCCTTCGGAATGCCGGTTGCCTCATATTCGGTATGTTAAGGTCAAGTCACGACGCATCATGTTGTTAATACCCATCAGGCAAGACGACAACCACCGAATTTGCTGCTGTCTTCGCCGGCCCCAAAACTCGGAATGCCCATAGTACCACACGCACCCCAGGCGGCTCTTCTGCTGGTTCCGGTGCAGCTGTCGCAGACTTCCAGGTTCCCGTTGCTCTTGGGAGTCAGACGATGGGATCTATCGTCCGTCCGGCCGCTTTCAATGGGACATACGGTTTCAAGCCTACCTGGAACGCCATCACGCGTGAAGGTCAAAAGTTCAGCGCCATAACGTTCGATACTATCGGCTTCTTCACCCGCGGTGTGGATGATATCGAAGCTTTGATGGATCTCTTCTCCGTGCACGATGATGAAGAGAGTTCATTCACTGATCTCCAAGGCTGTCGAATCGCTGTCTGCAAGACCGTACAGTGGAATCTTGCCGGCCAGGGAACTATAGACGCTATGGAGAAGGCCGTCGAGTTACTCAAAGCCCATGGAGCTCAAGTCGAAGAAATCAATCTCGGTTCTGACTTTGATCGAGTTGTCGAATGGCACAGCAAACTCGGCCAGACCGAGGGCGGCACTACTTTCCTCCCCGAGTACCTCTCTTCTAAGCAAAATTTACACGATCATTTGATCAGGTGGGTTGAAAACAGGCAAAAAATTACTCACAAAGAGAAGCTCGAAGCATACGACGGTCTCTCAGCTCTACGTCCCAAGTTTGACGCCATCGCGAGCCGGTACGACGCGGTTCTGGCCCCAAGTGTGTTAGATGAAGCACCTGAGGGACTCGATAATACCGGAAGTCCAATTCTTGCTTCGACTTGGACGGTAAGTCACTTGGAACTTCATAAAACATGGCTAACGTTAGTAGGCGTTGCACTCCCCAGTTATTAACATCCCGGGTTTTCGGGGTCCGAACAACATGCCGGTCGGGGTGTCGCTTATCGCGCCCCGTTTCAGAGATCGTCATCTCCTCAAGGTTGGCAAAGCGGTCGGCCAAATCTTTGAGGCAGAGGGTGGATGGATTCAAGGGTCATAAGAGGTCTATAAATTTCGTTTATCTCATCACAAGATTTTGTCCTAGAACAGAAAAAGATCAGTCATTCTACCGGCGATGACGGTCATCCTCATCCTCATCCTCAGATGATGACAGCAAAGCCTCCTCATCTCTCCTCCACTCATCCATCTGTATATCCTCCGCCTGTAATTTTGTGTACACCGTTTTCGGCCTCCGAAGCCTCCTAACGCCAAGTATGATGCCAACTACAACCCCGGCGAAAGCAGTGATAATCACACCCACGGAAATCCATTTCCTCCATCCTCTTATACAGCAAGGATACCAAGCCATGTAAATACCCGCACCCCACTCGGTCCAACTTAATCTCCGTGCTTGATCTCGGACAAGACCCTTTCGCAACAGATGCTTGAATCGGGGTCCGTTCGGGCCCGTCTCGAAGCGGTGAACTCCGAAGCGGGGGATTGTTTCTTGGCGAGGATCGGATTGAGGGAACTGGAAATCACCCCAGTGTCCTTTGAACTCAAACCATGACGTGTGATTAGAGGAAGATCTCGGAGTTTGTTGCTTAGGAGGAGTGAGGGGGATAAGAGTGAAGGTGTCGGTGTCGAGTTTGTAGAAATAGGCCGACAAGACGGGGTCCCATCTCTTCCCTTCATCGCAGTAGTCAATCAAACCCACATTGTGCACGGGCGTGCTAAAAGATATATCAGTATAAACTTGAGGTTCTTCAAGGGGAAGTAATCATACCCAGGCGTGGCGTAGTTGGCGTGAGACCCTCGGGCACTATACACGATGGGCTAGAGATTGTTAGCAAGTCGGTCAGCCATGAGTAGACATGTTGTGAATCAACGCACTCTATCACCGGCTTTAGAAACCGCTGCATCATCCCAATCGTAGCCTTCGCCATCGACATGCTGGCTGTAATAAATGCCAACAGGTTTGCCGTCTCGGAAGCGGACCATGTTATGCTCCCTTGAGGAGAAGGTCAGTCAAGCCAAAGTCAGCGGTTCAAACGCGACTCACCAGTCTCCGACGTGGTTACCAAAATGCATGCCTGCCGATGCTTTTTCGCTTGTAACCAGACGATTCAAAGGCGCCAGAACTTGGGTGATGTTAGGTCCCTCGTTGTAGGAATAAAAGTAAAAGTAGAAAGCATCGAGGTCGACCTCATTCTTCTCTACGAGAATGACGGCACAAGGTGTAGCATTGTGTATCCTGCCAGTATCGTCTGGTGCCTCGCCGAGAATCCATTTGGGATAAGAAAAGGGATCATCTTTGGATACCAAGGCAACATCTTCATCTCCAAATTCGTTCAGAGTCCCCAAGTTGCCCAGGTCAATTGAAGGAATACCGTTAATCGCATGCCCTTGCACAGTTGGTGTTGTGTGTTGAAGATGTGCAAGCAAGTCGCTGGGCATATACGGATCCTCAGAATGCAACCAGAGAAGAGGCGCTAGAACATGTCGCTCATTAGTAAAAGCCGGTTGTCGCATGAGTCGAACACGACGCGGTCAGCAAAATAGTGACATACCGTAGTTAGCCACATAATCCGGACATCGGAGATCCGGCTTTTCCGTCTCGGCTCGGACGGACAAGAAGAGGCACTGGAGCGATAGCAGCAGCAGCGCCTTGCCTGTAAAGCGCCGCCCTTCCATCTCGAAACCCGCCTGGTCAGCACTTGACTTGCGATGACAAGTTGAGGCTCGAAGGAATAAGCATCAGGGAGATAAAAAGAATGATATCGGAAAAATGCTGAATCAGCCAGCGCGCAACCGCGTCGGTAGCTTCGGCTTCTTCAGGGGGGGCTGGCTGGGTTGGGCTTTGCTCATTGGCGGTCTCGTGTGAGGCATTTCCAACCAATCAACCAGGCTCTGTCGGTCGCTGGGTGTGGCTGACGCGGTTTCCACAAATAGCGACCGTCGATACGAGATTCTCTTGTTAGTGTGCATAACAGGATGAGATATGAAGGCAATTGCTCCTTTATCATCATTACCAAGGGAGTCTGGAAAGTGATATGTCAAGTATTAATTATGACGTACCTAGTCAAAAGCTTAACCGAGAATCGGAAGCGCCCACATTCCGCATTCCAAGCCGATCCAGGCACAGATGAGAGGTGGAGCTCTGACACGAGGATAACGGCCTTATCAGGGGGTTGTTGGCGATGACCTCACCTCTTGGAAGCGACCATGAGCCTGCCCGATAGCACATGCAATCCGACAATGTTTGAACAATCGTCTAACACGTCTTCTATAATCAATCAGATAGCTTACAAATCTTGAAAAGAAAGCTTTTTACGAAACCGGAAAAGCCAAGCAATAAATTCCTCGCAAAATTCCACACCACAACTCACTACCCTCCAGGGTAGGGTTCTGCATTCCTGTCCGCACACCAACTCAGCTCGGCACTTGCCAACGACAAGCTCCCTTTATCTAAGGTTCATCATTTATTGAATGTGACCATTTAACTTGTTCTTATATTTGAACACCCTTTCCTCGTTCGTTGTGAGTATTAGTCATCCTTTATCCCTGCATGCTTTAGGAAGCTAGGTACTTTGAGATTTAGATGGAAGGAGTTGCAATGCCTATGATCGTCTTTTCAAGATATGGCTAGCTATCCAATGTGTGATATAATTAATAAAGGCTATTACTCTTCGTTTTAAAAAAAAAAAAAAATAGACCTCCCCGTGTCATCGCCTACTCCTCATCATCTATGTACTCATCGAAGCAGTCATCGTGGTAGTGAGATGAGGACAGCAGCGGGTGCTCCTCAACCCAATGCTCTTCACCATCTTTTATATCGTCCGCGCACTGTATCAGCCATATCAGGTTAGTTGATGATTGTGTAGAGGTTGTTATCTGGACGCACCCAAATACAGGTGAACTCGGTCTCCGAAGTATCCATGTAATGCTCCAAGTCCATGGTCGATGTGAGCTTTGTGGGTGGTGCTGAATGATTCCGCGTATCTTTGGTATGGGATTCTGGGCGGGAGGAAAATGTGAATGGGCCGATATTAGATGTGGAATGTGCTCTACTTTTATAGATCTATTATCTGGTATCAGGCATCTAACCAAGGCGAGCATACATATTTAAAAAGGAGCTAGTGGTTCCAATTCATACGGCGACTTTCAGGATCGAGCCTTGTGCAGGAGACTAAAATTGCCATGGCAATGTCATCGTCGAATCATTTTAGAGAACAGGCATATTTTGCAGAAGCCTCAGGCCACCGTGAGCCGTGACCGCTCTTCACTTCAAGGTGACAGAAAGCGGACAACAGTGCCTCTAGGTGTAGGCAGCCACGGATGGTGCGTATCTGGGAAAATTGGTCATTCTGAAGGTGTCTGGGTGACTAACAATCATCGTCGTCGATAATATCGCCAATAATAGATGTTTGACTGCTGAGACACAGGGGATGCAAGGCAGAGGCAGAGGTTTTAAATCAGACAAATATATTATATGGACATTAACTAATGCTATTTCTTTCCGTACTTATCTTCCTTTGCCATCTCAACCGCAGCCTGTCGTGCTGCCTTAAACTCGGCCTGTCGTGCTTCTTCAGCAAGTTGAAACTCTTCCCGTCGTCTTGCCTCCGCCGCGTCAAACTCAGCCTTCCATTGTTCTTCGGCAGCCTCGAATCTAGCTTGCCATTTTGCTTCAGCGACCAAGTACCTCATCCTGTACTCAGCCTCGAACTTTTGACGGGCCTTTTCCTCGATCTCGGCGACCAGCTCTGCCTCTTCCTTTCGTTTAGCCTCCTCTGCCTCTTCCTTGGCCATTTGCATCATGTCAAATTTGGCCCAAGCCTCTGCTTCTGCCATTTTGCGAATCTGGTCCTCATCTCTTCGGCGCTCTGCAGCGGCCCTCATCTCTGCTTCAAGTTTCATCCGGCCATTCTCCTCGGCCTTCCTCATAACCTCGGCGTGATATCGAGCTCGCTCCTCCTCGGCTTTTCGTTCAGCCTCTATCCTCTCACGGGCAGCCCTTTCAGCTTCGATTCTGGCCTTTTCAATCTCCTTCTTGGCCTGTTCTTGGGCAATTCTCATGTCCTCCATTCGACGACTGAAAGCCTCCTCAGCCTCCCTGCGGATCTTCTCCTCGACCTCTTTCTGCCTCTCAGCAGCTTTTTGCTTCTCCTCCATGGCCTTAAAGGCAGCGATTTCAGCCTCAAGACGAAGCTTTTCTGGATCAGGAGGTGGGGTCGCGGGAGGAGGAGGAGGAGGAGGAGGAGGAGGAGGATAAGGACTGCCATACGGCCCAGATGGATAATAAGGCCTCATGTCGGGTCCGCCTTGATTCGTTGGGGAGAAGGGATTGGTTGGGTTGTATGGACTAGGAGAGTAGTTTCCATAGGGAATCATCTGGCTATTGGCTGGATAGACTGGCATCCAAGAACTGGTTTTGCCATCGCCAAGCCCTGGAGGGCGGCCGTATGGCGGGCCAAAACTGCTGGAATCCATGTTGGAGGAGTTCCTGGCTTTTGCCACAGTTCTCGCAGTTCGTATAGCTTGTAGTTTTTGAGGCAAGGCGGGATGCCGAGTTGTCGAGGCAATAGTCAAGATAATGGTGGTCAGACTGGCTGGGAGGGTTGCATAATTAGCTGTTTATTAATTGTATAATTTAGCCAATTAAGCGCTTGTGCAATTAAGCCCTTGCGGCCTTCAAACGGGGTCCCACATTACCTGAAGTTTAGCTAGGTAGCTCCTCCACATAGCAACTAAACCAAAAGTAAAAGAGTGAATAGCTCTTCTTCATCTAAATCTCTAAACGACGAGAGACTGCGGATTAGAACTGCGTCTTTCTCTTTCACCTAGTATCATCCTCCTAGGTCTCTCATTCGGAGTATCTCTTTTTCCGTTGTGCACAACTCGAGGTCAGCTTGAAAACCCCGCAGCTGAGAGACCTGTGGAACAACGGCAGCCAGAAGACACCAACGATCCAACATGGATTCAATCGATGCCTCGAGCCATTCTTACTTCCAACAGATGCCTCCGTTGCCTGTGCCCCAACCGCCGGAAACGGAATATGAATACGAACCCTATTATTCAGATGCTGCTTCAGATAGCTACACTGAAAGCTACACTGAAGGCCGCGACGAAGAAACTGCTTCAGAGACAGACGAACCATTCCCTCCTCCAGAATACCCTCCCAATACCGCACCATGGCGTTACCCACCAACCTCTTGGGAACTAGAGCTTGAAGGGCTTGCACACACCTTGCCTCTCAAGGCTGATAGGGAAGACGAGATTGATACTACCTCAGAGTCAAAGGAATGGCTCGCACCGAAGCGAGATGTAGATGCCAGTTGTTCCACCGAAAGGCTTGATGTTAATGCCTTGGAGTATTCGGTCGATCAAGACAGAGTCGCCTTGGTCTGTCCTGAGGGTCCCCAGACTAGGGTTGTTGACCCGAGGTCTATTCAGTTGAGGTGGCTGTAAGTGAAATGAATATTCGTCATCCGTTTGTGGCAAAGGCTGACACGGTATGTTGGCCACCTCAAGACATATCCGAAGGGCCACATTGGATCTCGCAATTCTCCGGGTTTGTACCTCTTACTGATATCACGATCCACACGGCACTGACATTTGTAGAAATACGTAGTTGACTGTCCCTTTTTGTCAAACGACATGAAGTCTGTTGCAATCCAGGTAATGACTGAAGTTGAAAACAAGTTCTCCAGTAGGTTCGGAAATAGCACTTGCATTCGACCCGGAAGTATCCGTTGTATTGGGTCATACCCTCCTTCTGACGGTGGTCCGCCCAAGAAGACTAAGCCGGTCATCTTTGTTAGTTCTCAATATTTGAACCTCCAACCAGTGGAGGCTCACCATAAACACGACCTTGGCCAACTTCCTCAACCTCTTCTCCGATGCCTTTACGGCTATGATGTTGATGCCGGCCGCGAGAACGATCAAGCTGTACGGAAGATGTCCATCAGCTCGAAAGAGGTACTCCATGTGGGTCAGTTATGGTGCCTCCTCGTTGGACCTGGTAAGAATATGGAAAATTAACCATGACCGAATTTTCTGACTCTTCCTAGGTATTCTTATCACGATGTCTCAGCACTCTATCGATGAGCTGCGCGGTCAGCATATCACGTTGGAACGGGGTGCAAAACCTTTGACTATCCGACTCATTGATGAGGATGGAAGTGTCTGCCAGTTCGTTGTCCAACGAGATTGCAGTTACGTGGTATGAAGAACTCTTAGCGAGTATTGTGACTAGCAAAAGCTTATGAGACATACGCAGGAACTTCTAGGGCGCGCTGTCTTTCGAGCGAAACGACCGGGGGCTGATGCCAGGGGATATGATCTCCTAGATAGGAACCGACATATTCTAAACGCAAAGAAATGGCTTCAAATCTCGGCGTCAACGACCATAAACCACTATGTTGTCCATCTCAAGACAAAGATAGTGTCGAACCCGGGCTACGCCTATCCGGGCTACCCAATGCTCACTTCGCAAACGGGTAACATGTCTTCCACAATGCCTTACATCTTTCCACCAAGGCAATACGGAAGTCACCATTCTATGGTCCCAAATGGAATGTTGGTATTGCCTCGATTTCCCAACCATAGCCCTGCCCCCAAGCAAAAGGACAAGAGCAAAAGAGCCACACCCACAACCTCAACTTCTAATACCGAATCCGGGCACATTCACTGGATACCGTTCTTTAGCTGGCTTCCTGAGGGTGAGGCGAGCGGGCAGACGCCAGAAGCGGGCGACAAACACTTGTTCAAAACCCTCGATCAGGTCGAGAAGGCACTCTCCAGCAGTCAAAGGGCATCGTACTTGGAAGCTTTCCAGTGCACATTCCAGGATCTTCTCCATCGACATGAACTTCATCTGCCAGCGTCGGCAAGCCTGAAGCCGAATCCCCTCGTGAACCAAGCCAATGAGAATGGAGAGAAGACCTCAAAGTCAAATTCCCCTATTTCTCAAGCAGACAGGCCAACGATAAAAGTCACAAACGAACCAAAAGCCGGACCCAGTCCTACCTCCAGTGATTCAGGACCCAGAGGGAAAGTGCCTGGATTTTCCAATTACCTGTCACCCACCGTTGAAGAGGCATCAATGACTTCTCGGGACAGTGATGATTTGTCAGACAGCTCAAGACCACCGAGCCGGAGGTCCAAGATGAAGCGAGCCTTTTCCAGCAAGTCAGAGTCGAAAAGAAAAGAACAGATTCCAGATCACCAGACCACTGGGCGTTGCGAGGAACTCAAGCAGAAAGTTTTGGAAGCGTCGTTGAAGATCCTTGCCTCTTTTGTCCCAGACGGGGGTAAATCTCTTGATCATCCAGTCCTTATGCGGTTTTGGGGCTCAGTTGATGCTATCTTCCGGGTGAGTTTTGAATCCACGGCGTCGGAAGTGGCGGATGCTGGAGGGATACTAATTGGCATGTTCTAGCAAATATCATGGGCGTACGTAGGCAACACGGGGATGGCCTACATGATCCGGAACTTTGATGCCTTGTCCTCGCTTTCCGACGAAGCTACGACTCTCGGGCCTAGAGAAGAGACATGGGCTGACTGCCCTTATTGCCGGTCAGAGAGGGTATACGGATCTGCTGCTGAAGCCCTTCAGCATCTTCATTCATATCATTCCCAACGAGTCACGTGCGGCAGTGAGAACGTATGGCCTTTCGATGACCCATCATTCGTCTGGCTCTATCCAACTACCCATGGAGGCCAGGACAGGACCAACGTCGAACGCGTCGAGGACGCAGTGAACAAGTTTATTCACGATTTGCTTGAATTACACTCGACAGTTGAGGAATTACACCTCCTCGCGGCAAGGGCGTTCAAGACGGACAAGATGGAGAAAACACCGCCTCATTCCCAGAAATTGCGTGCCTTGTTTGGGGAATTGGCCTCCTTCTATATCCTCAAGGGAAGTCATCTCTCTCTCCTGAACAGGCTCTCGCTGCCAACCACCGGGAAAGATGCCAGTGGAGAGTTAGAGCGCATCTCTAGGCAGACCACCGAGATAGAATTGGAGGAGTCTAGAAGATTGGATCTTGCCAAGAATCTCTCGGAAGGTACCAAGAGCGACATCATTGTACTCACCAACACCACTGCAACGGCAGGGGGTTTAGGTGCTGAGGCCGTTGGCGCCGAGTTTCTCGTCTTGGCCCTTATGCTAAACCTTCAAAGCCGACCGCTCAAGATACCCAAGAAGGTGAAAGATGGCAAAGCCAATCGGAGCGACGGGGAGATGGAGGTCGTCGAAACCTACCAGAACTACGTGGCTAAGCTGCACATCCAGGCCAACCGGCGACCACAAAAGCGGCTGTTCCTCGACATTAACGCTGTCCAAGAAGAAATAGATGCGCTGTTGGTCATGGGAAATTGCCAATGGGTGGTTGTCAACAACTTTATGCGATTAATATGGCCGTGGTCATTCCATGTCCCTGAACCGACTCGGATGGACTTGCACTTAATCGAGGACCGTTATGCGAGATCACATATGAACAAGCGGGCGAGCGTTGACTCTGATCTGCTCACCCTCAGGGAGAAAACTACTGCCTTGAAGGAGAATGTTAAGCAGATTGTCGAGGTTCTCGAGGAAAACCATGGAAAAGCCATCCGAGTGTTTACAATCGTCACACTCTTTTTCTTGCCACTGTAGGTTTCCCAAAAGAAGTATGGTTACTTTGATAGTCGCTAACCCATACATAGATCCTTCGTCTCAAGCTTCATGGGCATGAATACGATGGACATAAGGGACATGGAGCACAATCAGACAATCTACTGGACGGCTGCTGTGCCCGTGACGGTGGGCACTATGGCTTTGGCACTGATGTATGCCTATAGAGGGCAAGAAATTGCAGACTGGATAGCCTCTAGGACGAAATAGCAGAGATACCTCGTCACTCTCTATCGGCAGACCTGGAGCTAACAACGGGAAGATACGGCGCCCCGTTAGGGAATTTATTGACATAGCTTATTTCAACCGCATCATAGCTTTCTACCATCTCTTGATTGGAGGCCAAGGCTTCCAAGCTGAAACATTCACTTTGGTGGAATTTTTTGAAGGTTTAGCCACATGGTATGAATACTACGTAATACATCATCGTGAGGGCACACGCGAATGAATCTCCCCCCTTTTCCGTCAATTTTCGGAGTTTAGTCACAAGACCCAATTCTAGCCCAACCTTGTTTTGCGAAAGGTGTCAACGACTCTCGCCGACTTAACAACGGTGTAAGCACGCATGTTTTCACCTCTCAATTCTTCACAGTCATCAATATTATCGTCACAACAGCATCTGAAGATCTTCTAGCAACCTCCCTATCTGTAAAAGGATGGCCCCTGTCAACTCTGGTAGCTGCCTCTGCGGGGCATGCACCTACTCATATACAGATGAGCCAGCTATGAAGGTAACGTCGCCTCAACTTACTACTCTGCCACACCTAACCTATGTCAAGGCTCTCTGCTACTGTTCTACCTGCCGTAAGGTCTCAGGAGGGACAAACACTACCAATTTTATTGTTCCAGAGGAAAAGTTCAAATTGGAAAGTGGCCAGCCTAAGTCATTCGATACTGAGCACGAGACCGGCATGACTATCACCCTCCACTTCTGCCCTGACTGCGGGACGACCATGTGGAAGGAGGCTTCGGCGCCCCAGTTTAAAGGCGTGAAAATAGTTCAGGCGGGAACGTTGACGGATCCGACCAACTTCACTGGAAAGATTGATGTTGAGCTGTATGCTCCTGAGCGAGCTTCTTGGCTGGCTGCTGTGGAGGGGGCAACCCAGAAGGAGCAGCTTTAGGTTGGGGCATGGTTCTGGAAGGTAGCGGAAATTGATGTGATCGAACTTGCTCTGCTTTATACGCCTGGTGCGAGAGGATTATCCATGGACCTTTGAGGTGGTTCAGGGTGAGTGATGCATCGTAACCGAGATTCTATTACATTTGGTGTTTTTCCCCTCGTTTACAGGTTCAACGAGGGGGCCTAGGGGCTCTCCCGACTCGCCGTGCCTGATCCTCGGGAGTTGTGTCTGGAGGGTCAGCCAAGGACAGCCACCGAGGGACGTGGCAGAGAATGATGCAAGTCTGACGTGTCACGATTTTAACTGTTCACTGCGTCACATCAGCGTGAAGAGAGGCTTGGAATGGATGATTAGAAGTCTTGCGCGTTTAGGACACTCAAGTCGGTAGATTGTCAAGTTGGTGACGCGTCGCAAGGGATCAGGAGGCACAAAGGAGACGAGAGAATGGAATTGGATGTTGGAAGGCAGAGGTCTCCTTGGCTGGGAGTGGTCGTGGGGCAGCACGTGATGAAGTTTAATGCTGAGCATGGCATCGAACCAATCAATTTCGGCATTGCGCTGTTTAACTGGGGACTTCTTTTTCGGCGTATCTTATCGATAAGATTAGGCGTGTATAAAACATGCACAACAGCAAAGCGAGATCGGAGGATGCATAAAACAAGTGTATACGTGCTCCCTAGAACGATGTCTTGACCCCTGATGCCTCAGTGAAAGCTAGGAGGTCAAGAAGGAGATGATTTATTTGGATCAGATGGGCGATGCAAGAAGTTATATTATGACAATTATAAGTAGTTAAATAATGCAGTTTTTTCACAGTCACACTGCGTCTTCACGCACTCCCTGTGACGATATCCATCTCCTGAATTGGGACCATCTTTGTCCTAAAAAGGAGCTTGTGTCCAGCGACAAGAACCACGAACAAGATCAAACTGATGTAATTCGTGAAGAACTTGCTTGTGTCCCACTCAATAAACACCTCAAAACCACTCGTGATGATGATGAGAACAGTGAAGATTAGACCGTACCAAGATAGGTAGGGCTGAAATGGCGCCACGTATGGTAGGGTTGATCGGGGGATTTGATAGAAAGACAGAGCTTTCATGAAGCGGATGTGGCAGGCGTTGATGATGGCCCAGGCGATGAATCCTGCAACGGACGTGATGCTGAGGAACCAGTTGAACACTACTGTGCCGTCGTTGGACAGGTTGAGGAATGACAGGAATCCGAAAATGGCACAGAAGCCGACCGCGTAGTACGGTGTTCCGAAGCGGTTCGTCTTTTTCAAGAAAGCTGGGGCATGGCCGGAGTCAGCCAAAGAGATAAGAATACGGCTACTGGAATAGACATCCGAGTTGGCGGCAGTCAGAACAGCGGTAAGGAGCACCGCGTTGAGGATGGATGGGAGGACCGGGACTCCGGCAAGTTGTGCGACGATGACCAAGGGAGAAGCTGAAGCGTCTTGAGAGTCGCTGAGGAGACCCTCATTTGTATATGGGATATTGAGGCCGAGGAAGAAGACAGTCGAGATGAAGAAGGAAAAGACACCCCAGAAGGTCCAACGCATAGCAGAAGGAATTGTCTTTTGGGGGTCCTTGGTTTCTCCAGCTCCGATGGCAACCAACTCTGAACCCTGATAACTGAACCCGGCGGTGATCAAGACGGACCAGAAGCCGATGAACCTTCCAGTCGCACCCTCTGCCAGATGTTCGGCAAACGCACCCGGTGTGCCCCAGTACTTGAAGCCTAGGTAGCCCTGTTGGCCAACACCTGCGTTGACGCAGATGGAAAAGATGACGAAGCCGATGATAGTGATGACTTTAATGCTGGAGAACCACATCTCAAACTCTCCAAACCATCGCACAGGGAGGAAGTTGGCGATGGTGAAGAGAACCCAAAACACAGCAATCCAGATACCAATGTTCAGGTCCTTATCCCAGTACTGAATGATCAGACCGGCGGCTGTCAACTCGAGGGCAAATGTGATTGTCCAGCTGAACCAATAAACCCAACCCATGGCGAAGCCGAAAGTGGGATCAAGGAAGCGTGTGGCGTAAGTTGTGAATGCGCCTGCGACGGGGATATAGGCGGCCATTTCTCCAAGAGCAACCATAACTGAGAAGAGCAGGCTGCCCACGAAGATGAAAGCGATGAGTAGAGAAACGGGTCCAGCTGTTGCAAGAGCATTTCCTGTTCCGATGAACAAGCCTGTTCCTACAGCAGCACCGATGGCGATGAATTGGAGATGTCGGCCATGAAGTCCTCTCTCGAGCTGGGTATCATCGGCAGCTTCGTAATCCACAGACTTGGAGGACTGTGCCGAGTCTTGGGCCTTGGTCTTGGTCTGAATATCCATGATGGCGGTTGTGGAGGAAAAGCAAGAAACAAGCCAAGATTGCAAAGAAGCAAGGAAAGACCCTCTTCACCAAACTATTGGTATTACTACCTCACATCTTCCAAAAAGGCAGACATAAGAAGCCATTTTATCTGATCCGATGAGTCAAGTCACCATCCGATTCTCGAACCCTCTTGTCGTGTTAGGGCGAAGATTGGTGGAGCCTTGTCGACAAGAGTTGAATAACCGTTATATAATGAATTGCTTTTCGAGTCCCTGTTCTCCCCTTTATACCCCAGAGAGGGAACGTGGGACCCCGCAATGACCCATGGTTTTGTTTATCTCCGTTGTAGTGACGTTTGTGAGATGCCAAGATGATGCGCGTTCTAGCGTTCTTCGAGAAAGTCTTGGGGGCTTTTGTGCCTGCAGTTCAGCCTGAAGATGGATTTTGATGCACGGAAAAACCCCAAGACGACATGAACCGCAGTTTTCCACTCCTCGAGCATTCCGCCCTTGTTGAACAAGGCCTCAGCTCGCTAGTCTTCTTACTTGTCGTGCTAAGGCGGATGTACAAGTTGGGCGGAAGTGGGTCTATGGGATGTCAACCAAGGGCGGAGGCTAAGATTGCATCTCGCGTGAACGAACGAACGCGTTCTCTGCCGAGAATCCTTGCCAAGATTTGCTCGCATGATCTAACGGGTTTGCTAGGTTTAATTTGTGAGTTAAAGCCGGTGTTGGTAATCATGTCGTTGAAGAAGTGGCCGCCGGCCGCCGAGGGTTGACGCGACTTGATCCCTCACATTACTGTTACGCAAGACAGGTGACAGTCGGGAAGGACCAGGAGAAGCGGCATGGGTCAGATATGGCTAGGGTTGAGATTTATAAGATCTGGTAAATCTCATATGACATGTTAATAACTTGGTAGCCCCACGCATGTCAACACTGGGCGTGTGAGGCCCGACCTCGGACTTTCGGCTATATGGCATGGGCATGGGTGGTCTGTAAATATGAACATGAGCTATCGGAGTGTCTATATACAAGTACGAAAAACATTCTTATTAGCTCAAACTGTTTTGAAGACATCGTGATGCTGGGGTCCTCCATCAACAATGGGATCGTCAACAGTAGTCACGAATTTGCAATGTTGATCAAATGATAGGGTTTCCTCGCAGTGAGCTAAATGTCTTGAAACTAGAATGCCTCGAATTCCACCGCTTAATATGGCGAATATGTAGAGCTGATCTTGTTTCTCGTACGGAGGTTAGAGCAGTTAAATACCTATGTAGATAGGTAGTTTATAAGTCTTCGACTCTTGCGGGCTATAGGTGGCAGAAAGGCTTAAAAAAGGCCACCATGTTAGCATTAGGATATAATACTATGATATATTGGAAATGTGTTCTTTATTATAGTTCAAGTCGGGATAACCGATGACCAAGATCGTAGAGCTGATCAAGTTTACAGAGGATAAATGAAGAACTTGTTCTCCAGATCCGTCAGATCAAGCATCGAAACGTCAACCTTGACCTTGACCGTCTCATCACCCACCACCTGCTCAACATATCCCTCTCCATGGTTGCCAATGGCAGCCTGTTCGGCAATCCACTGGCGTCGCTCCTTGTTCCGCTTGACCAAGATGAACCGAATTGCGAGCAACAGAATGGGCGTCAGAGTAAAACTGGCGACAATCTGTGTGGCCCAGGCTCCATAATACCGGAACCCTCCAGTCTTCCACAGTTGAGGAGAAATAATGTTGGAGATGCCGTAGAGAATCATAAACATGGCGTTGCGGGTGAGACGCTTGGTATGACCAGCACAGCTGGAAGAGAGCCAGCCGAGGGAAATAATCCAGGTCTGCGCGAAGCAGTTTGGTGGGAGGATCAAACAGGCGAGAAGTGCGACAGTCTTGTGCCAAGGGATCGTCACCATGCCAATACTGCTTGCGATACAGGGAATACACCAGAGTGCAGCCCACCAGGCGCTGTAGCCAGGGAAGAACCGGATAAGGAGAGAGGCTGTGATACAGGCCAGAATGGCGAAACCACCAGAAGCAACCCAGACCAAAGTGGATCCCAAAGGAGAAACGCCCAGGTCGAGAAAGAGCAGACTCTGCTGATAGGGGAGGTTGTTGGCGAGCATCAGAGTGAAACCAGAGCCGGCAAAGAGCCAAGAAACAGGATCCTTCAAAGCTTCGTAGAATTGGTACTTCTTGAACGTCTTCTGTTCAATAGAACTCCGGGTCGAGTCGTGGACGCGACGAATGGCATGAACCTTTTGCTCAGTGCTCAAGAACCAGGCGGTTGCGGGGTTGTTCGGGTACGCGAACCATGTGATGACGGAAAGAACCAGGGAAATACCACCTGTGATGATCATGAAGAACTTCCAGGGACTAGTGCTGACCTTGCTGAAAAGCAAGCCATAAGAGACCAATCCGGTGAACATGGGTGAGCCGATGCATGAGATGTAGAACAACGGCTGGACGTGCAGAAGCTCCTGGGGTGTGAAAAACATGGCCATCGTAATCTCGAGGGCCGGGATTACTGAAGACTCGACGAATCCGAGGAAGAAGCGGAGAGGGATGAGGGCTCCGTAGCTCTTGGCGACGCAGTGCAGGAGGACGACCACGGCCCAGCAGAAGATTGTGCCGGAGATGTAGGTGCGCAGTCGCAGCTTTTGGATAAGGAGCTGTCCAGGGATCTGGCCGAGGATGTAGCCTAACTCGATGTTAGACACTGCGATAGATGAGAGCCGGGCCTAGTTGTTGAGTCTCACCGGTATAGAAGAGCGAGTTCAAATTGTTATACTCAGCATTGTTTAGGCCGGTATCCTCGAAGAGACCCAGGAGGGTAGCTTGACCCAAGGTCGACTTGTCCACCTATTTTTTATTCATTGTCAGTAACAACGCCGGATAATCGAGACGGCACTTACATAGAGCATAAAGTCAATGAATGTGACAAGAAGCAAGACGTGGATGTAGAGCTTGCGCTTCAACTTCTTCTCCCCTTCCGGCGTCAGCTCGCCAACATCATTTCCATACTGCTCAATAAGCTCCAAAGTCTCATCAGCAGCCTTGTTGGAGATGACATTCCCGTCATGCAGCGAACTGCTGGAACTCGCATCCACAACTGGGACGGGGTGTTTTTCGTCGCTCATTGTGCAGGAATCTTCAAGGCTTCGCTTCCTGGTGGAGAATCTGCGCTGGTGTTGCATCGAACTAGAGATCCATCTTGGCGCGTCGTTGCTTTGTCTTAAATACGGATCTGTTCAAAGACGGCACTGACGTGCTCGATGAAGTGTTGTCGGCGTCTTCTGTACGAAAGAGGATACGTGAGGAAAAGTCGTCACCGATTCGCCGGCGACCACAAGCTTTTTTGGGTTAGCGGGCTATTATTTCTCGTGGTATGATCGAGCTATCCGTGCGTTTCTCTGTTTAGTAAGGGTGCTGTTTGATGTGAGCCCGTTGGTCTGCATCTTCACTTCACACGTGCTCGAACTATCGACCGACGGTCGACTGTTTGCAAACTCTAATTATGGACGAGATCTTAAGAAACATTCTGGACTGATTCTTGGTACCGATAACAGCGGTGTGGCGAACGGAGGAGGAATTGGTTCAACTGACATCATGATAAGTTCATTTTACACCGTTAATGGGGGTCAGTTACACGCATCTTTTCAGGTAGGTGTCTACATAATCTAGTTCACATTTATTATAAAAATAACACTTCTACAGAGCTAGAATGCTTCTTTCATATCTAGACTAAAAGTTGCAACAATCATAGAGGTCGTTGATGGGATGCGGTTCGGACGCGGCTCCGCCATGCGGCTCCGGAGTGGGTACACTCGGATCGAAGTGCCGGAGGCGAATGCGAACTTATATAGATAAGCTGATATGAATACTGTAGCTCGTTCTAGTAGGGATTCCCTGAAAAACAGCGATGGTGCAATTCTGCTTCTGAATGATGAGTGCTAGACTGGTGCTTGAAGACGGCGTCTTGTCTTGCTTTATAACTTTGGTGTCGGGGACCTGAATCTCATCTAGACTAGCTTGCTCCTGACTTCATTCTAGACCCAGGATGGCTTCGTAGTGGCAAGAATTTAGGGCTGAAGCGTCCCTAAAAGTTGTTCAAATAAGAATATGACTGTGTTGCGTGACACAGCGTACAATCATCTAGTCAAAAATGCCCATATATCCAAGCCACTTACACGTGGTGGTTTCCGAATCCACATTCTCACAGCTCGTCAACTGCTTACCACTGCCTAGCTTTGGCTCAGCCGCGATGATGATACCATCAGCCAGCGATGCCGCCCTCCCCTCTTCCGAAACCGCCTTGACTTTGTGAAATGTCAGCTGTCCAAAATCAGGAAAGTAATATTCAGGATTCTGAGGTGTCATGAAGCTCTCAATAATCCACTCAGCGTGGTTTGTGCAGAGAGTGCCGTTGGCTGGTGCGGTTAGGTCGATTTCGAATCTAGAGGGCAAGGTTAGCTTCAGAAGAAGAGCAGAATGGGGCGATTTCGCACCTTTTGTTTTGAGTGAAGTTCTCCCAAGTAAATGTACCAGTAGTGTTGTCTTTTTGTGTGACAGTCATCCGCACATGATCCCCGATATCAGTCAGGATACCCTGGGTGTCATCCAAAAAGATCGGCGGGTTGGGGAACCACTCGTAAAATGCAAAAACACCAAAGTCCCCCTCTTTATCGTAGAGATAATAGTAACCTCCCTGAATAAGCCCTCCATTGTAGACGCGTTCAGGATCATCACACGTGTTTTGGTCTCCGCCGATACCGACCCATACGGACGAGCTGTAGTATGCGGTAGAGTTGTAGCCATAGGGGAACGTGATGTTCGGGATGACAACCTCTGCCGTAACAGAGGAAAAACGTGGTCCGGAAACTTCACCCCCGTTCCAAATGTAGCTTGTTCTGTGCTCTACATCTCGAGGGTGCTGTCGAATCTTGTCGTGGGACTGTAGGCTTCTTGGAATGATTCCCTTGGCCTTCGCGGTGGCGAGGTCTAGAGCACTGACAAGAGTGCTACCCAGTAGGAGCACGTTACTTAGAAGGTCAAGTCTCATGGTGTATGCCGAAGTATGAAGTCGAAAAATGATTAGTCAATGGGAGGAGGAGTTCATCTCATAAAACTTGGCGTTGCCAAGCACATTGTTGTATATATAGTCATTGCTAGCTATGCATAACCAGAACCGACGTCTTCTATGGCACTTGCCCCGTCAATTCTCAGCCACAAGAAGAGTTCCCGTCGTCAACATTTCCCACTTCACTCCGGTGCATCCATCTGAAGACAAAAGAACCCTGCAGTGAACCCTTAATTTCCATACATTTGGATTTGTGGGTTAGTGTCGTGGCCCGTGAGGTTGTTTAGAGTTCATGGCCCCAACTATCTTGGACCTCAGTCCCAAACCACCGGGTAACTCGGGAGGATTCGTCGCACTCGTATTCACTACTATTCCTGGTAAACTCAAAGAGAATGGGTATATAGCCTTGTCCCAGGCTATCCGGCACGAGAGATATCCGCAGATGCCGAGAACACGATGCGGAGTAGGAACAACAACCCTGTATTTCGCTCACTTTTTGGCGATAGTCTATTAAGTGGGCAATCAACAATGAAATCGTCGTATTATCTTTTCTTATTGCCGCTGACTAACTAACTCCCTGGGTTCTGTTCATCTTGCTCCGACATCGCCGGTAACTGCGGTGGAAAATCCATCCAAGAGAAAGCCATGTCCACCTCTGCCAGAGAGCTCACATTAATCCCACTGTCAACAAGAGATAAAGATGGATTCGATGTTAGATCTTTCTCTCTAGGTAAGGCCTGGTTAGCCATCGACCTGATACTATCAGAAACCTCTCGAGCCAGCGCCCAAACTGGATACAAGGTCTTGAGAATGCCGAGACTCAGGCACAGGCGGCTATGGAATTGGTCGGAATATCGAGATGGACGCAATGATGAAGCAGATAGTTGAATGGTGCAGCTGAGAAGTAATCCGTTCAGCATCAAGGGACTGTGCTTGAGAGCTGATGATTCCAGGCCAACCAGATCGATGAAGCGCTTAGCGGCCTCGACTGCTTTGATGCCATGCATCGACCTTGAGTAGGTCGGTAACAGATCCAAGCTAGTTTTAATCCCCGAAGCCGCTGCAATGACGCCTATCAGATCACTTCTAGGAAAGTGAAGGTACATGGTGGTGTATTCAATAAGAGCGTGCGCTTGTAGGAGCGTATGATCTACGCCCCCTGTAGAATCCACAGGCTCTGCTTTACCGATACCGAGGTGATGATGCCAGGCAGCTAACAGATTATCGACATTTTGAATCTGGTCGCGGTGGACTTCATGCGTTGAGGCTATCGACAGCGCGCGAGCGAAGAGCTGGGCAGCCTCTATGCGATAGGCGAAGGACGAGAAGGAGAGATCGTCGTTGTTATATATCCTCGACTCAAACTGTTCGAGAGTCGAAGGTTCGAATAAGAGTGGCTCGCCTGAGTAGAGGAATTCCTCACACGGAAGAGGCATGTCTGATTTGACCGAGTTGCATCGAAAGTTGGGCTTGTGGTCGAGCGCGGCAAAGAAGCCGTCTGTGATGTAGAGTTCCCACCAAGTTCTCCTGATACTTTCTTCAACGACAGGAGATCCGGCTGAATGCGCAACACTGAACGACTTGCGGTGCATGTTGATCTCCAAGGCGAGCGAAACAGCTTCAGAGAGACTGGAACGTGACCTATCGTATACGCAGCGCGCATGAAGGATCATGGAAAAGAGGAGAAGGGCTTGGACGAGCACAAAGCTGCGCTCACCTCTGTCCCGTGCCTTCTTTAGTGCATCGTCGGCTAGGCCTTGCATTGTCTCGCTGCATATCGTCCCTGTGTAATGGCAGCCGATGAGGTGAATGACGAGCTTCATGTAGGATGGGTAATTCTGGGCCGTGTATAATGCTCGAGGGACCAGGAAAGGATGCCCTCGAAAGAAATTGGCGTAAAAGAAGTTGATGAGAAGCGTGTCGTCCTCTACCATCTCTTCGTCATCCCCGGCGGCCTGCGCGTTTTGTAGAAGACATTCTCCAAGGCTCGGCTCACTCCATGTGTAGCCATTTCCATCCACGGAGGGCTGGAAATCCGCGAGAGCACTGTGAGGATCGACGGAATCCCAGACGATTTGCTCCGGCTCTTGACGACCCGCTCGTAGAGTTGAGTCCGTAGAAGGTCCAGCGACTGACAAGTCTCCTGGAGAGCGCGATGCGAAATGGTGGAGTTTTCGTCGCTTCAAGCCCCGTCGCGATGGCTCATAGCGACATCGTAGCCCTTGAGTCTGACAGCGCATGCATTGAGGGGATCCGGCATCACACTTGACGTGCTTTCGGCGACATTCGGTGCATGCTAGCGCACTAGGCTTATTCGCTCCATCTTGATGCGAGTTCACTGTCGGCGATGTCTCGGGATTAGCGCTGTCGAGGGACATTGATGGCAACGAAGGTCCAATGGAGCGCTACAGCTGGAATAATTGTTGAAATTAGATTTTTAGGGTTGCTTCAACAGCATGCATTCAGAATAAAGCGCGGCAATTGCACAGCGTTAACGCCATCTTATCGAGCGAGGGAGACCCTGAAAAGTCGGCTCCGCAAAGGCCGGATCTGAGATCACGCAATGCTAGTTGATAAGGCGTGATATGGGGCCGTTAAATGCATACTATTTATCCCAGACAACCAGGAAATGGGAAAGAATATTCGTATTTCTGGCGATATCAAGCCATGAATATGTACTTATGAAGTCAGCTGCGAACCAACGTCGCGTCTCCCTTTTGCCAACTACCTCGCACACAGTGCAAGGCGCTTATGCATAACATGCGCTTCACATGTAAGAGGCATCATAGTAACCCTTGGAGGCGTAGCTGCCAGTCAGGATAGTCGAGATAGACACAGGCGAAGAAAGCTTAGTGTAGAAAGAAGCTCGCGTGCCAGAAGCTCCAGCACCAGTGTTGCCGTACTCTCCAAAGAGAACATTGCTGGTGCGCTCGTCACCGCTGTTCCAGATTCTCCATCCGGCAGAGTTGATGACAGAGGTCATGCTCGTCTTCTGGAAGACGACGCGGGCGTACTCTCTCCAGGGACGGCCGAGGTAGTATGCGCCGTTGGTGACAGAGTTGCCGGAGGCTGCGGCGATGTTGCAGTTGTTGAAGACGTAGTAAGAGAGGCCGGAAGAAGAGTCACGGCCGTTGGCTATTCAATGTTAGTAGGTATTCATTACTATCGTGCTGCTCTCTTACCTGTGATGTAGCCAATTGAGGCGCTGACGACACGAAGGTCACACTTCTCAAACCAGCTCGAAGCCTTTTGACCAAAGATAAAGTCAGTGGCACCCTGGATCAGGCACTTGGAGTACAGCTGATAACCCTCGTTGCTGAGAAGGGTGTCTTGGTATCCGGTGAGGGCGCATCCATAGTATCCGCTATCAGCGTAGGCACTCAAGGCGACAGCCTGGCTACCCTTGCCGTACGTGTTGGCAACGTTGACATTGTACAGCTTAAAGTTGGGAGACTTGACTCGGAGAGTGGCGCTCTCGTCGTTGTTGAGACCATCTGCCTGGCTCTTCTTGGCAGTGATGGTGACCTTGTTTCCACTGTAGCTGCTCGTGTCGGTGGTGTATCCGTAGATAGTCAACTGAGCAGAACGCTTAGGCACGAGGACTTGTTCGCTGTAGGTGCCCTGGTCGATGAAGATGCACTGAGAGCCGCTAGCGCTGGTGGAGAGAGCGTTGACGGCAGCTTGGATTGTGCCGTATTGGCCGCTAGACGGAGACTTGCGCACAGTGAGACATCCGCTTGGCGCAGTGGTCCGGCTGGCAGCAAAAGCCGCAGTAACAAAACTCAAGGTAGCGAGAAACTTCATCTTGGCTACTTGATACAAAGTCGATAGTAGTCTGATCCAAATAACTATGATTGATCAAGTCATCTAGCTCTTTTTAACTTCCCATCGCTGTCTTCTAGAAATCCATCCGATATAAGTGCAACGTAACAAAGTTTAAAAATGATTGGTGGAGAATAGCAATTTCCAACGGAATAAATACGAGGTAGCAACGAGTTTAGCCTTGAAGATCGTTCGGTTCACCCGGAGCCACGTCCTCCGAAGCCCTGGTTTCAGACGTTTCAAGTCAATTGCCGGTATCCAGGCATTGTTTCCACAAGTTCAATGCGGGGATGGGGGCATGGTTGGTGGATTAATCTGGGGTCATGTTCTATTGGAGACGAGGGGGAGAATGTTCCGCCAAGGATTGAGATATATCTGTTTCATGCATCATTCTACCTTGAAACCGGTTAGTAAGAGGTCAGGCTGACAACAGCAGTTAAATTCAGTTGCTTGCCCCTTAATAAGTTGCGGTCTGACATATTGTGGGATAGAGTTTATAGCAGAGTCAGTTAAGAGGAGACACAGCACAGAGCAATTACAAGAACAAGGAAGGCGGTCAACAAAGCCAACTAGATCAGCTGTATATTGAGTGTGAAGCGAATTATTCAAACATTAAAGCTAAGCTGGCCCCAAGGCTCCAGTGCCGTCACCCGGCTTAGGGCTCGATCCAATCATAGCTGTTAATTACATACGTCGTCGTTCAGCACAAAAGTTTTCCCGCCAAGAGAGCATGGCAAAGTCCATAAAGCATAAGATTCATAAGAATGGTAAAAGAAGAAGTTTTTTATCCCCGCCTGAGAAAGGCACACAAAACTGCAGGGATTACCCCTGGGGCAACAAAAAGAAGAGAGTCGAAGTGGTAAGAGGGTCAGCAGAAGTAGAAGAGAAGAAGACTGCGACTGCTGGGGTCGCCAAATGTGCTCATTTCTGGATATGTGGTTAGCAGCTGAATCTCTCTTAGAGGGAGCTGGGGACTTACAGAGAAGAGCAATGGCACCCAGGGCAAGGAGAGCCAGGGCAGGTCGGAGGTTCTCACCGCCGTTGACAATGACAACATCGTCGTCAGGGTGCTTGCAGACGGTGGGCTCGACCCAGGGGGTGATGTCGAAGGGGTTGTAGCCCAGGCAGGTGGTGTAGCAATCTTGCAGTGGTCGATGACATCACCAGCAGCGTCGCAGCAAGCCTTGTAGGTGGTGGTGCAGGTCACACAGCACTCCTCGGGAGTTCCAGAAGGCTGCTTAGTAGGGGGGCCAACAATGATCTTTCCGTCCTTACCCTTGTGGTCACCGCCCTTGGGAGGAGAAGGCTTGTCACCGTGCTTGCAGACACTCGGCTTAACCCAGGGGACAATATCCCAAGGGTTGTAGCCCAGGCAGATGGTGTACTCGGCCTTGCAGTTCTCGATGATGGCACCGTTGGCAGCGCAGCAAGAGTCGTAGACAGTGGTGCACTGGAGGCAGCACTCCTCAGGGGTTCCGGTAGGCTTAGGGGGCTTGGGCTCGTTGTGCTTGCAGACAGTAGGCTCGACCCAAGGGATGATGTCAAAGGGGTTGTAACCCAAGCAAGTGGTGTACTCGATCTTGCAGTGGTCAATGACATCGCCAGCAGCGTCACAGCAGGCCTTGTAGGTGGTGGTGCAAGTGACACAGCAGACCTCAGGGGACTCGGTCTTCTTGGGGCCGGGGACGGTGGTCATGCTCTTGGAGCAAGCAGTGGGCTCGACAAAGCCAGTGCCAGCGTAGGGGTTGTAGCCCAGGCAGTTGGCGTAGTCAGACGCGCAAGAAGCGTGGTTAGCACCAGGAGCACTGTTGCAAGCATCGTGCTTCGCGTTGCAGTCCGCCAGACAAGGGTCCAGGGGAGGGTCGACAGGGCATCGCTCGAGGCAGCCGTGGAGGATGGTGTGGCACTCCTCGGTTCCACCGTGGGCGATGCACTGCTCGTAGTCGGCGTTGCAGACAGCCTGGCAGCCAGCGTTGTCGGTAGGCACGGGCTTGGGGGCAACCGTGCCAGTAGGAATAACGGTGGTGGTAGGGGGGACAACCACGGGCTCAGACGTGGGAACCGGGTCGATGATGGTCTCAACGGGCTCGGTAGTCTGGGCAAAAGCACCAGAGCTAAAGGCAACGGTCACAAGACCGGTGAAGGCGAACGAGTATCTCATCTTGAATGTTTGGAAGTTGTGTTTTGTGTTTGTGCTTTCAGGCAAGGAGTGACAAAGTTGGGAAGAAAACGAGACGAGCGAGAAAAACCAAAGTCGAACCTAAACGAGTGGCAGACGCAATCGGCTTGTGAATGAGTGGAAGCTGATTGATGCTGATGAAGAATTTCGAATTTGAACGGACTATCGCTACCCTTCTTATACTCGGATCTCGCAAGGTTGAGTTGAGGCCCGGACTGTCAACTCCTATGCCAAGAAAGGGAAGGGGGTACCTCGGGAATCTGGGGAACATCCTTGGAATTGACGGTATACGATATTTCCCCGGATTAAGATGCCATACGCCACATAGGGCCAGCCTAGCCCTGCCAGAGGGCGCTTGTCTAGACTGTCTCCCTTGAGAATGTCTTGGACTCTGACCACTGGGGCTGACCTCGCGTATTGGGATGGGCAATGCAATGCAGCCACAAACAAATTAAGGGATAAGTCTAACAGGTAAGCATAATGAAAGTGCAATGAGAAGGTTGGTCTCATGTCTGTGATAATTTAGCCGTGATTCAGGTTTCAGGAGGTTTCTGCATATTCAGCTGGGCTGATTAGATCCTCACCGATACGAGTTCTGCAGCAGGAAAACAAGGGAGAAACCGAACACAATGTCTCGGACTATCGGGTTAGATCCGAAATCCAGACCAATCGCAAGAGTTCCGTGTGTGTCACTTCTCGGCGACATGTCTGCCGACGGTCCCATGCCCAGCTTTTCAACGGATTGTAGGGTTATTTCCAACGCAGGGGTTTGGTTGGTGGCTGCTACTCTGGGAGAATGATGGCTTGTGAGTCTCCCTGCGTAGGGCGGAAAGGGAGGGGAGGTGTAAATTAGATGGACTTTAATTTTGATGCACATGATTGTTTACAGTCATTTGAATTGCCTCAGGTAGATTGAGAGGTAAACAGACATTCAAACTTGCAGGACAGTCCACGATCGCGATCAACTTCGAGTTGCTTTTGCTTGTTGAAAAAGTGTCTTAGTCGAATATTTACATTTTGAATCCATAGACGTGTCCTATCCAGATACTACACCGCTCTTCTTCACCAATACGACTTGCCGGAGGTTTTACCCTAGAGCGAATTAATTCTGAAACAGCATTGGGTTGAGGACCAACAACCCTGTGTTTGCACATTGAACACGGGATGATTGATTGTGAACACATAGGCTTTCCGCCATTTCAAGTCACAACCTGTTAACTGCCTAACGCTACTCTCATCTGTACCTCTCCTCTTGTAGTTCCAAGCCCATTGCCACCATCCCCCACAGGAAATGCTTCGCTTCTCTTCATTACCCGTTCTTCTTCATGAATCCGGCATTCTTCTCAAAATAGTTGCCCACTTCTCGTTTCCCGCTGGCCTCCGCCCCCTTGAACGGAACAAACACCCTTCCGAATTTCGACTGTATGCTGCGGTTTACAGACCTGGACCTTGACTTTACTTCATCCAACGCAGTGGCCCCGAGCTCTGTGTCTGCCAATAGGGTCCGACCGACCTTGTATCCTTCGATCCATTGCACTCCTCCACCGGGGTTATGGACTGGCTGTTCATTCCCGAATGCCTTGACGACCTTGTCGATCTTGTCCAGAACCCGTCCCATTACAATCATCTCGGCTTGCTGAGATGGTGGATCATCCCTGACGCGGTTCAAAGCCCCGAGTGTTCCCTTCAGTTCTTGACTTTTCTCACGAACCTTGGCTTTGACGCTTGGAGGGTACTTTTCCGTCTCTGTCTTTACTGCATTGGAAAAGTTATTGGCGTGTTGGTAGAAGAGCTTCGTCTTTCTAGCCACGTGTTGTTGCGCTTCTCTGACTTCGGTTAAACTCCTGAGCCATCGCGATCTTTTGTTTCCCCCACTCCCCCATGATGTTCTCCCCACCCTTCTCTAGGTAGTCGACGGTAAGGGCAAAGTCTGCATCCATTTTCGCCGTAAGCTTGCCAGGGAGTATTGGAAGATGGGTTGTTTTTCCCTCGTCGATCCCGGACGGAGGTGTTTGCTGACCTTGACATCCATGTGGTCGAGGCGGTCAAAGAGACTTTCCACCGTGTAGCTTAGATCATCTAACCCTTTACTGACGCTAGTAAGTTTGGTTCCCCGCGCCGCGGATATTCCTCTTTTGGTGTTGACCTTGGAGCGGCCTGAATGATCATCAAAATTGATGGGATCATTGTTGACGTATTGGTACAGATTTAGTCCGTCAACGTCTCCCGATGGATCAGGCGATGTCCATCTTCCCAGCCATGGGCAGTAGTATCGTGCGCCGCAGTGGTAGAGTCCAGTTTCTCTATCATGTTTGTACCGCTGGAAACGATACTCGCGAGAAGCTTTGACTTCACCGTGCATCGATGAGTACGTGACGGCACCAAAAGGAGAATACTCCTCATACGAGATCAGCTGTCCCTGATCATCAAGTTACATGTTGTCACCAATTTGGTATCTTGGCAACGTCTTTTCTCCAGTCGCACTCCCAATCAGAGCCAGGAGCTCATGGCCCGTAACATGGGTGATTGTGCGCTGAGATATGTCGTTTCCGGCGAACTTGAGTTAGATTTCGAGCCCGTCAAGGTAAAGAGTGTCTCTCTCCTTGCGTGTGGGAGACCCAGCTTTGGCAAAACTCTCAGTAACCTTTCGAACTCGCTTCCCAGAATAATCGTAGACGTAGTAGGTTGTCTGAGGGGTATCGTCTTTGGTCCACTGCGTGGAAGATGATCCCAGCAGATTCTCACAATTCCAGCTCAGCTGAGAATATTGAGGCATACTTGTCATGCAGCCTACTTGCCCTCCATCGCCAGAGTAGTCATACTCCTCTGACAGGGATCCAGACACGGTACCAGTCGAACGGTTGCTCATCTGAACTCTGGAGTCGGTGCTGAAACGGCTCGTGGAATGGTAGAAATAACGGCGCGTCCACTGAGACGCCTTCGGTTGCTTGACAGCAGCATGTGTCATTTTCTGAATGTTCCCTGCGAGATCATACTCATACGACTCGAGATACTCGTAGACCTGTTGGCCGTCCACGATGACTTTGGTGGGGTTCATTCCAGTCGTGGCATTGTATGGGCGAAGAATACCAGAGCTCGGAAGAAGTGCCCTCTCAGACGCGGATATCAACTGTCCAATAGCATCGTAGGTGTACTCGCGCTTGGGTTCGATCCGTGAGTTTCGGAAATACTTGGTTTGCTCTGACGCGTCGTAGGTGTAGATACAACGGCTCACGCAGTCATAGACGTGTGTCAGATCTTCCAGGACAGTTCCGTCCTTGTTTGTCGTCTTTTGGGAAATGAGTTGTCTTGAAAGCTTGTCGTAACGAAACTCTGTGCAAGTCTGGTTTCCGTAGACCATCTTCAATCGAAGACCATCGACTGAGTAGACCGAATCTTGGAGGTAGACCTGCCCACCAGGCATATCCACATGCTGATGAGTGACCTGCTTGACTTGGCCAGAGAGGGCAAACTTCCTCAAGGTTCTGTTTCCTTTCGGATCCTCTTCCTCCAAGGCCTGGTCAAAATTGTCAAGCTGAACCTTGCGTGTGTAGGACTGTGCTTCACACATGGTGTCCAATGTCGTTGGACTTGCGTTCCAATCTAGCAGGAGCTTGTACTCTTTGGCTGGAGAAAATGTCTTCTCAATGCAACGGCCACGGATGTCAAAACGACTGTTGACATGTTTGCCAGACTGATCTCTGATGATCCAAGCTTGACCTTTGAGGTTTCGTTCAGATGCTTCCGATGCATCCTCGCCATAGATGATCTGCACAGTCAACTTGGCAGCCTCTCGCCCACGCTGCATCCACCGGCCAGTCTCTCGCCGGAGAGCATCGTAGGAATGCCGAGAGAAGGTCCCACGGCTGTTCCATGACACCAAAGCCCTTCCATTTACATCTTGAAGAGACGCGACATGTCCATCATCCATTCCCTGCACGAGGACTTGGCGATTGAGCTTATCGTACAGGCTCACTTCGCATAGCAGGCCGAGGCTGTCAATGTCTCGGATCTTGTTACCTGAGAAGTCATAATAGAAAGTCCATGAATGAACTTTCCCATCTGCCACCTGCACCGTCTTGACCGGGAGTCCACAACAGCCAAAGTGCGTGGTGGTTGGGTTGACGCCGTAAGATGTGGATTTGATTGAGGCTCGTTGCTGTTGCTTGGTTCCCCTGAGATTCATCTCACGCCAGGAAGGAAGATACCGGGCACAGTTGATGCGGCTAAAGAAGTGCCCGACATCTGGGTCTTCTTGGGGATTGGCCACTGAGATCATGTCTGCAACACCATACTTTGCCGTCACCCAGGGCGAGTAGGCCGTCTTGGACCAAGTGTGGTCGGGGTGAAATTGTGCCACTAGACGTCCAATGCCGTCGTAGAAGATGGTTGTTACGTTTGACAAAATATCTGGAATTGGAACTAGACCCGGAGTAGATGCAAAGAAGGGGGCAAAGGTCCTCAGGATGTGTCCAGTTGCGCCAGATACCGAAGCACCATTGACCAACCACCGTTCATCCACGTTGTTCAAACCATTCAGGTGTATGTGCTGAAGAGGTGCTCCGTGGCCATCAAGATAGGTGACAGAAACATGAAGTTTAGGATTCTCAGACCGTCGGAAAGAAAGTTCTCGTGATATCTCCAACAGGAACGCGGGAGTTGGAGTCTCGGGTCTCGAGCTTGTCTGGTCAGAATTCCATGTCTCAAATTGATTGAGGCAGTAAACGGTGCAACTTCCAGCCTTGCCAAGGAGCTTCCTACATTCCTCTCCGCTTGGGTCCGATAAAACCGCGAGTGCAGTGTTTGCGGAAGTCGACACGAAAGGCTGAAGGGCATCGCCGTCATTGCCATTCTGCGTTTGTAGGGTTTTCCCAACCAGGGCTACCCCAACAGATCGACCAAGGCTATCAAGGGCAACTTGCTGGACGTTGCTGTTGTGGTCGGTGATTTTGACGGTTTGAAAATGGTGGTAATCGTTGCCAAATGACATGGTGTTCCCAAGAGGGTCTCTCACTTCTTCCACGAGGAGATAATGGCGGTCCATTTTGACAGTTGATGTGTTCCCAAAAGTGTCAACAAATGTTGTAGGGGTGTAAAAGGAAGTTCGAGCCTTCTGTAGCTGCTCGTCGTCCGGAGAAGAGAATCGGGCCTGACCAGACAAGGTCCACCAATTTCCCTCTGTGTCATCTTCTAACTGAAGGTATCCGCCTTGCTTGAGATGGTCCTCAAGGGGAATGGTGATACCGTGCTCATTCTGGTTATCCTTGAGTTTGTAAAGGATATCAGGCGTGAAAGCTAGTGAGCAGGTCCGATCGAGGAGCGAATAGGCCTCCAATTGTCCTCCAGGCAAACGCCCTCGCTCCGAGACGACAAGAGCCAACTGTTTGACAAGTTTGAGGCCAGTTTGATGAAGAAGCATCTCACACTAGAGACCTTCGAGCGGTCTCTCAAGACTTACGTCCACGGCCTCAATGAGATCTCGAGTCTCGAGATCCTGACGTATGTCATCGACGTGCAAGAGAATAATACGGAGGTTTATCACTTCTTCGGTCGAACGCGTTCTTTACCACACACTTTCTACTACCGTACTTTGACGATTCTTCGACCTGATACCTCCGGGGGTCTCTAGAGGCCATAGACCAAGATCGATATTGACATTCCAACGGTGGAGACTGAGTGGCAGGGTAAGCGTCTCGACACCACTGGCACACACCTTATCCCAGTCATCATCGGCGGCAGACTGTACCTGTTCATCCCTCACATAGCGGCCAAGACAAAGATGGAAATGGATATGACGACTGCGGCTAGTCTTCTCAACACGGTCGCTGCTAGTATTGACGGCTTGGTCGGTCCCCTCTGCGCTATACCGGAGATTGAGACGATGGGGGCCCCCATGGGTGTCGGTGCAAGTGTTACTGTTGGTGGTCAGAACATTGCCATGGCTACCTTAGCAGGCTCAACTTATCTCAAGATTGTCACGGCCTAGCCACCAGAGCGGTCGCGGGCGGCAGAACCCGCAATAAGACTAACTAATCATAAACCGGACTAGGGAGGACTAACGATAGAGGGACCGCGGCGGTCTTAGGCTAATAATAGTCTAAAAACGCGACGATCTATAATACCTTTAGCCTACCTTAGCTATAAAGAGAAACTACTTATATATAAATTATATACTTATTATACTTTCTTATATATTAATTATCTTAGTTATTAATATAATTTAATTATATTTAATACTTATTAATTACTTAATATTATTATATATATTATTAAATATAATTTATATTTTTTTATTTAAATTATATCTTATATTCTTTATTAATATAAACTTAATATAATTAATTTATCCCTTAAGAAAATATATTAATTATTATATAT